>CAUYLG010061344.1:0-220539 GCA_963573385.1 Cacajao melanocephalus
TAAAAAAAAAAAAAAAAAAAAAAAAAAAAAAAGAGAGAGAGAGAAAAAGAAAACTCTAGAACAGCCACTTACAAAAAAAAATAGTTTTTAACAAATTAATATGCTAACAGAATAGAGAAAAATATCATAGGAAGTGTTCAACCAAAACCAGAGAAGACATGAAAACAGTGGAAGTAAAATTTGTTTAAAAAAGATAAAAGACAATGAGTAGAATGTTGCAAATACAGAAGACATTAATCCAAATATGTCAATAATTTTTAAAATGTGTATGGTTTAAGCACACCAGTTAAAACACAGAGACTTTCAGAGTGTATACAGATAATAAGACCCAAGTACATATTGCCAACAAGAAATTCACTTTAAAAAGATGCAGATTGACTGAAAGTAAAAGGATTAACAAAATGTACCATGCTAATACAAAACAAAAGAAAGTATTGACTTCAGACAAATAAAAATTCAGAGCAAGGAAAGTTATCAGAGATAAAGAGAGACATCACACAATGGTAAAACGGTCAATTTCCCAAGAAGACATCGAAACTTTTATGTGTATGTGCCCAACAACAGTGTAAAAATGCATGAAGCAAAACCAGATAGAAATGATAGATGAAATATGTACTACTATTATAGTTGGAAGCTTTAACGCCCTCCTATCAGTAATGCACAGATCCAACAAACCGAAAAGCTGCAGTGATGTAACTGAACTGAAAGCACAGTCAGTAGTCATCAGAATCTAACTGACTAATTACTTCACCAAACAGCTGCAGAAAGCACGTTCTTCTGACAGGGAGCAATCACCAGTAGAGGTCACATTCTGGGCCAGGAGACACATGTTAACATATTCAAAAGAATAGACATCATACAAAGTAGGCTTTCAGAGCACAAAGGAATTAAAGGAGTAATCAATGACAGAAAGATAGCTGGCCAATTCAAATTATTTGGTTATAAAACAGTATATCTCTGAAAAAAATCCATAGGTTAAAGATGTCTCAAAGATAATTTTAAAGTGTTTTGAACTAAGTGAAAATGAAAATACAATTTATCAAATTTGTGGAGATACAGCCAAAGCAGTGCTTAGAGGGAAACTTATAGCACTGGATGCATACATTAGATAAGAATTAAAAAATAAATAAATTGTCTAAGCTTATATTGTAGTCTATTTTGTACTGCTTTAACAAAATACCATAGACTAGATAATTTATTTTTAAACTAGATAATTTATTTTTAAAAATAAACTCATTTATCAGTTTCGAGGGTGGGAAAGTCCGCTATCTAGCTGCCAGCAACTGGTGAAGGCCCTCTTACAGCATCATCCCATGCCAGAAGGCAAGAGGGAGAGAGAGAATAAGAGGGAAAAAGAACTCAAAGCCTCAAGCGCTGTTATAATAACATTAATCCATTTGTGAGGGTGGAGCCTCATGATGTAAACATCTCCCATTAGGCCCCACCTCCCAACAGTATTGCACTGAGGATTAAGTTTGCAATATGTGCATTTTGAGGGACTCATTTAAATCATGGCATTCCACTCCTGGCCCCCCAATTCACATTCTCACTTGCAAAATACATTCATTCAGTTCCAAAAGCCCCAAAGTTTTAACTTGTTCCAGCACCAAATCAAAAGTCCAAAGTCTCATCTAAGTTAGATACTGGTGAGACTCAAGGTGCAATTCATTTTGAGACAAATTCTCCTCCAGCTTTGAACCTGTGATGATAAATCCAGGTATGCACTTCCACAATACAATGCTGGGACAGGCATGGGATAAACAGTATTATTCCAAAAGGAGGAAATAGGAAAAAGAAAGGAGTAACAGGCCCAGGTAAGTCCAAACCGCAATGAACTTCCAAAATTACCTTCCTTGACTCCATGTTCTGCCTTCTGGACATAGTGGGACAATAATGGATCCCAAAGGCCTCAGGCAGCCCTTCCCTATGGCTTTGCTGGGCTCAGCCCATGCATCAGCTCTCCTGCGTTAGAGTCTTGTGATGCAGCTCTCTCAGGTTGAAGTTACATGATAGTGGCTCTGCAGCTCTGCAACCTTACAGGTGGTCCTACTCCCATAGCTTCACTAAGCATTACCCTAATCGGGACTCTCCGGAGTGGACCTGTCCCTAGCAAGTTGCTGGGCCCCAAGTCTGTCGCCAACATCCTTTGAAATCCAAGTGCAAGAAGCCATGCCACCACAGACTTTGCATTCTGTGAACCTGCAGAGTTAGCATCACATGGATGCTGCCAAGGTTTCAATTTGCACCTTCCTGAGTGTTGGTCTACGGCACACTTGAGCTGGTTTGAGCCACAGCTGACAGACCCAAGGAGTACGATGCTGGAATACGGGAAGCAGACAGTTGAGGTGGTGCAGGAAAGCAAATGCTGGCGTCCAGTGGCACTTCTCTGGAAACCTTGCCTTCAAGGCTCTAGTTTGCCTGGAAAATCTCTGAAATGCCTTCAAGGTCATTCTCCCCGTGTCTTGATGAATAGAATCTGTTTTCTTTTTTCCCATACGAATCTCTAGCAAATGGTCTCTTGGTTACATCCTTAGAATTCTCTCCTGAACACACCAGTTTATACTTTTACATGGCCAGGCTGAGAGTTTTCATAATCTTTCTGTTCTGCTTCTCTTTTAATTTTAAATTTCATCTTTACATGATCCTTCATCTATTGGGTTTCACTTTATTTAATTAAAAGAAGCCACACAACACCTTAAATGTTTTGCTGCTTAGGTATTTCTTCCACCAGATATCCTAGTTCATTACTTTTAAATTCTGCCTTCCAGAGAGCCCTAAAGCATGGACATAATTCAGCTATGTTCTTTGGTACTATATAACAAGAATGTCCTTTAGTCCAGTTTCCAATACCTTGCTCCTTCACTTCGGTCTGAGACTATCAGAATTGCTTTGACTGTCCATATTCCAACACAGATTCTGATCACAGCAACCTAAGTAATCTCTAGAAGTTTCCAACTTTCCCTGCAACTATTCCCTTCATCTGAGCCTTCAATGACCCTTAATGTTCTGATCATGGGAAAACAGGTTTTTTTCTAGCATTGACTTCAAAATCGTTTCAGGCTTGACTCATGACCCAGTTCCAAAGCTGCTTCCTCATTGTCAGGTATTTGTTACAGCAATAACACTACTCTCAGTACCAGCTTTCTGTCTCCGTTTATTTTCTGCTGCTATAACAAGATACCAGAGACTGGATAACTTACAGAGAAAAGGAATTTATTTCTAACAGCTCTGAAGCCTAGAAAGTCTAATATCTAGGTGGCAGCATCTGGCAAGGCCCTTTGTGCTGTGTTGCCCCATGGCAGAAGGACAGAGATTGAGCAAAGGAAAGAGGGAGAGGATGAGAGATGGAGTTTTCAGCCTCCAACCCATCATAACCCAAGTTAAGCCTACACGCCCCCATTAGGGCCACCCCCCCAAGTCTATCACATTGGGGATTGTTTCCAGCACATGATTTTTGGGAGGACACAGTCAAGCCATAGCAACCTCCATCCAAGGAAACTAGAGAAAGAAGAGCAAATTAAATTCAATGTATGCATGAGGAAAGGAGCAACTGAAATTGGAGCAGAAATCAATAAAGATGAAAATAATGAAGATAATCAGCAAAACTAAAAGCTGATTATTTGGACAGATTAATAAAATTCGTTAATTCCTAACCTTTAACACTAAAAATGAAATACTAAAAACATTGGTTAAATTTTTGTATAACTTTAACAGATTGCGAACAAGATCTATATAGGAAAAATTTAAAAACAAAGATTACCCAAAGAATGGAAAAATATTCCATGTTTGTGATTGGGAAAACTCAATATTTTTAAATTATCAATTCTACCCAACCTAATGTAGATTCTATGGAATCTCAATAAAAATTTTTCACTTTACCTTGTGGATATTTACAAATGGACTCCACAGTTTATTATGGAGAGACAAAAGACACAGAATACCCAACATAATATTAGAGGAGAAAAATAAGATGAGAGAACAGACACTAGCTAACTTTAAGTGTTAGCATAAAGCCTCAGTAATCAAGACAGGGTAGTTTTCGTGAAGCAATAGACAAAGATAAATAGAGAACAAAACAGAGAGCCCAGAAATATTTCCACATAAATGGCCACATAATCAACTGATCTTTGACAGAGGAGAAGTAACAATTCAAAGGAGAAACACTAGTCCTTCAACAAATGGTACTAAAACAAGTGAACATCCAACAGCCACATGCAAAATAAATAAATCTAGACAAAATGTAAAACTAAAAACTCCTAGAAGATTAAATAGGAGAAAAGTCTAAATGACATTTTGTCTGGTAATGAATTTTTAAACACAACACCAAAAGCACAATCTGTGAAAGAAATAGCACTAACTTTGACCTCATTAAAATAAAAAACTTCTGCTTTGCAAAAGTCACTGTTAAGAGAGTAAAATGATAAGCCACAGACTGTGATAGAATATTAGCAAAACACATGAACAATAGAGGCATTGTATCTAAAACATATAAATATCTCTTAAAAACCAAACAGTAAAACAATAACAAAAAGATAACAATTAAAAAGCAGACCAAAAATTTGAACAGATACTTCACCACAGAAGATATACACATGGTTACCAAGAGTATGAAAACATGCACAATATTATATGCCATTAGGGAATCGCAAATTTAAAACGCAGTGGGAGGATGGGCATGGTGGCTCACGCCTCTAATCCCAGCACTTTTGGAGGCCGAGAGAGGTCGATCGCCTAAGATCAGGAGTTCTAGACTAGACTGACCAATATGGTAAAACCCCATCTCTGCTAAAAATACAAAAATTAGCTGGGCATGGTGGCATGTGCCTGTAATCCCAGCTCCTTGGGGGGCTGAGACAGGAGAATTGCTTGAACCAGGGAGGCAGAGGTTGCGGTGAGCCAAGACTGCACCACTGTTCACACACACACACACACACACACACACACACAGTGCAATGGGATACTATTGCACACCTATTAGAATGGCCACAATCCAGAACACTGACAACACTAAATGCTCGTGGGGATGCCACACCAGGAGCTCTCATTTATTGCTAGTGAAAATGCAGGTGGAATAGTGCCTCTGGAAGGCAACTCAGCAGTTTCTAAAAAAGCTAAGCATAGTCTTGCCTTGCAATCCAGTAATCACACTCTTAGGTATTTACATAAATGAAAATGTATGTCCACTCAAAAACTGCACAAACTGTTTATAGCAGCTTTGTTCATACTTGTCAAAATTATGAACCAAAGAATCTTTTAATAATTATTAATAAAAAGCAGTCACAATGCCCTTCAATAGGTGAAGAGCTCAGCAAACTGTGGTATATCCATAAATTGAATATTATTCAATAATAGAAAGAAATTGTTTTGTGTTATCAAGTCAGAAAAAAGACTTTTACATGCACTTGCTAAGTGACAGAAGCCCTCTGAAAAGGCTCCCTACTGTATGATTCCAACTATATGACATTCTGGAAAACGTAAAACTGTGGAGACAGTGAAAAGATCAGTGGGTGCTAGAGCTGGGGAGAAGGAGAGATGAAGAGTTGAAGTACAGGGACTCTGAAAAGCAGTGAAGCTAACCTGTGAGAGACCACAATGGTGGATGTCGACACTATGCATTTAGTCAACCTTAAAGTAAACTATGGACTTTAGTTAAAAATTATTTAAGAGTACTAGTTCACCAATGGCAAAAATGTGCCACATCAATGCAAATGTTAACAATAGGGCCTCTGAGGCAGAGGAGAAAGAGTATATGGAAACTGTACTTGCTGCTAGATTTTCTGTAAACCTAAAACTTCTCTAAAAATGAAGTTTATTAATTTTTCAAAATCTATGAGGATAAGGGTAATAGGAGCTCCATATCCCTCCATCTATCTTTATTGAGCACCAACTATGTGCCCAATTCTTGTCTACACTGCGTGCTAACAGCAACAAAGAGACAGGGACCTGTCCTCATACAGCTCACATTCTAACAGGGCTAAACAGTCAAGACACAATAAAACAAACGTAACAAGATACATTCCGACGGCATATGTTGACATAAAGAAATTAAAAACAGAAAAATAAAAGGAAGAGTGACTATACAAGGGGAGAGAATGATGTTTTAGCTGAAACCAGGACAAAGAAAAACATCCGGTCATGCAAAGGAGGAAAGTGCATTTTAAAAAGAGGCGTCACAGGTGCAAAGGGCCAATTATTGTTTCAATTTCAAAATGATCAAAGCCTTTCTAAAGTCACTTGAGTGATATGGAGTAACAAGTAAGGTGAAGGTGTACACATTTCTCTATGTCTCCAATATTAAAATATTTCAGCCCAATTACATGACAAAGAAACAACTCTATTCCACAGAGGCTGTCTTACAATCCTATACATTTAGACGATTTAAATCTGAGGCTTGTTAAATGGATGCTAGTAAGTCAATATCAATCACTTATTTCGGAATGACAGAAACAACTAAAACAATAAGACCAAGAACCGAATATCTGTGTTTTGATTTGAGACAATTATTCAATATGATTATTTTACCAAGTGACCAAAATCAGTGACACACTAAGAACTAACATTTTGTAGAATTAAAATTGTTCTTAAGGATTTTTATATACCAGAGATATCATAAACAGCATTAGTTGAAAATCTGACAGTCTCTGGATTCTATTATCTACAAGTCTCCATCAGACCCTGAAGGCATACGAAAGACAACATATGATTGTGTGCACATAAATCAATAGAGGGTGATCTGTATTTTCATAAGGTTAACCCAAGGTGAAAAAGGAACAATAAATTCAGTGCAGAAGTCAAGAGCATTTGGAGAGGTTACTCTGTACAGACCAATACCAAGATGTTAGCAATGTGAATGTACCTTTTATTTTTAAGTGGGCAAAACAGGCAGCCAATTATTAAGATACATCCTTAACTGAACACGCTTTTCCCAAAATTGTTTAGGGTACATTATATATTATATATGTATATATGTAAAATATTAGATTGAAATTATGTCGCCTATCCAAAGGAAGGCAAAACGGGAAGGTGTAATATAATTATCAGTCACTCTTGCCTCTCTATCAATCTACAAATCTTTCCTGAGAGTAGGCTTTGATAGTGAAGGAAGAAGATAATTTATATTCACTTTTTGATTTGTTTGAACATTTACATGGCACCAGGGAAGAGATAGAGGGCGGTGAGTTTATATATTTTTCTTTTTAACTGCCCAAATTCTAGGTTTCTTTCAGGAATACGTGAAAAATAAAGTTGTCAAGCTCTGTGTCATGCAATCAAAGCGAGTGGAACTATTTTGTACTGCTGCACTTTCTGTAAAACATATGATAATCCAAGGACAAATTGCCTAGATTACCTGGTACTATCTCTCACTTTGAACATACTCTGCAAGGATGTACGATGATGACAGAGATTCTCTTTAAAGGATGAAAACAAGATCATTTGCATCTAAAAGATAATGTTCCATCAATTCCATTTCCTCGTGGATGAATTGATTTTCAGTTACCAAATTACAAGAGAAGAGAAGGACTACCCAAGGTATTAGCTGCCGTCCCTGGAGAATGTGAGACGCGGCAGCAGCTGCTCTTTGTAGACAGTGGGCTGCCTGCCTGTGCTGCGTTTAGGCTGCTGTGTATTCTGTGTGAGATTCTTCTCAAATGTTAAAACTGAGAGGAAAGCTCTGTTTCCATCACCTGCTTCAAAGAGCTTCCCTGTGGCATTCTGATTTCACTCAATAAGGACGTGTGAATCAGCCTGATGAAAACAGAACGTTCAGTTCAAAATTTTGCTTCTGACAGATCTCTTAGTCTTGATTATTAAAAGCGATACGTTACTGATAACAATCAAAGTATCAATGTATGATGAAATCTTCAACAAAACAGTGCTTTACTGCTGTGAAAAGCATTATTGGCAAAATCACTGTGGGATGCAAAACACAGTAAAAACCAACGTCACAGATAATACGGCACCACAGTCATCTTTGGCTTACATAATAAGCGTGTCTGCCTTCTCTGTCAGCTATTACAACACCAGTGTACATCTTCTGACAGAGTTATCTTTGGATACTACAGAGGATGGAAGTAATATGAGCTTCACAACAAAAATGAATAGGAATTGTTACTTATTTTCCTGTGTAGTCTTAACGACATTCCAGGTGGTAAAATAAAAATTCAAAACGATATTATCCAAGAGAACACGCTTCCAAAGATTCTGTCTTTTGCCGAGTAACCCTGGGAGAATCATCTTTCCAGCAGGTTCATATTTCATGCCACAAGAGAACATCATCTTTCTGGACCTGTCTTGACACTGGTTCTGTGACACCAATTATAAGGATATGAGCCCACAGCTCCTTGGCGTGAATAACCTATAGGATACTGATAGCAGAGTACAAGGCCTTGCACAAAGACTTGTGCAGAATCTGTCTTAGACTTTTCCCTAATCTTCAGTTATTATGTATAGAGACAAGAATTGATAACTTGAGTGGGTATATGATTATCTGTTTAATAGAATTGACTCTTGTGGGCACTTACTGATTTTTTTCAGTAAGATGTCAGAACAGCTGCTGGTAAGTTTCCAGCCTGTTTTGAGTTTATTAATGTAGTCTTTCCCCATTTAGCCTGAGGGTGAAGAGGAATACTGGTGTATTCTAACAGAAAGGTGGTGATGGTAGAAAGGATTTCAGTTCCAGGGTCAATTACTCGCCAATGTTTTTGCCCTTGAATTAGCCACTTCATGTTTGTTTTCAAAACCTCAGCCTTTCTATTTGCGCTTGCCTGAGGAATTCTGGTAAAGGTCGGCTGTGATACTTAGATAAAGAACCAAGGACTATACCTGACATAATAGTATTTAATAAATATTAATTTTCCACTTTCCACCACAATTTACGTTCCTGTTTGCAAACTCCTTAAGCAGACTATGTTAATGCAGGCTCAACTCATTCCCTGAAACACTTTAGACTGGGAAACCACAACTAGAATGTAATACAAAGCTACAACTCAATATCAGAACTGAAGTTTTGTTAAGAAGGGAGAGCTCTTCTTACAACCTACAATTTCAGAAAGCACTTCCTCCTTATAACCTACAGTTTAGGAAAGAACTTCCTCCTTAAATAATTGCTCATCATCTGCAAACATTGATCAAAACCATAGAATTCCTTTAGGAATCTGTAGACACATTGCAATATCAGATTGTTCTGATGGAAGGAAGACCCTGGACTTTAAATTGTATCAAGTGAGTTTTAACCAAGTTGTTCACAAGAGACTATTTGTTTACCTCCTGCTATGGTTTAAACATGTCCCTTAAAGATTATGTGTTGAAAAATTAATCCCCAGAGCAACCTGTGAAAGGAAGAGGTCCTAGTAAGGGAAAACTAGCTCATGAGGGTGATGAGCATTATTTTGAGAGTGGGCTTCTTATAAAAGTGAGTTTGGCCCCTCTGGTCTCTCACTTGTACACTGTCTTGCCCTCTCACCTTCTGCCACTTCTGCCATGGGATGATGCAACACAAAGGGCCTTCTCAGACGCTGGTTCTGGGCTCTTAGACTTCCTAGACTCGAGAAATATGAGCCAAATACATATTCTGTTCATTGTAAATTACCTAGTCTGCAGTATTCTGTTACAGAAACATAAAATGGACTAAGACACCCACCTCTGTAATGAATAGGAATTGTTGGCTGGCCACTGTGGCTCACGCCTGTAATCCCAGCCCTTTGGGAGGCCAAGGTGGGTGGATCACTTGAGGTCAGAAGCTCGAGATCAGCCTTGACAACATGGCGAAACGTTGTCTCTACTACAAATACAAAATTTAGCTGGGCGTGGTGGTGGGTGCCCGAAATCCCCACTACTTGGGAGACTGAGGCAGGAGAATCACTTGAACCTGGGAGGCAGATGTTGCAGTAAGCCGAGATCACGCTGCTGCACTCCAGCCTGGGCGATAGAGTAAGACTCCACTTCAGAAGAAAAACTTGTTCAGCGAAATGGCCAGAAGTCTTATTCCCAGCCACCCTCCCTATAGTGTCCATATTTAGCAATGATTATAGCTTAGCTTCTAGTGTGTAGCTAATGTCCTGTTCCATAAGCTGACATTCTAGTTTGTGAAAATTCAGTGAGCTATAGACTAATATTGCCTGTTCTATGTGTATTTTACCTTCCCATAAAAAATGCTGTGAAAAAAACTCACAGAGGCTTTCACTGGCCACAAATAGTAAAAATTTGAGCATCAGCAAGTATCATAACCACAGTAGATTGAATTCACAAATATGTTTGACTCCGTTAGTTTTTAAAAATATACAAGATACAATAAGTGACCTTTTTGGTCACCTTGTTAGGACAATATGGAATCCAATCATTTGTTTGAAAACTGGCAAAAAAGAAAAAGCTAAAAAATTAAATCAAGCATTTAGCTTGTCTTTATGAACTTGATCATAGAATAATCAAAAGTAGTGAGAAGTTTTTTGGTAGAAGTGTCCAAAATAATAAGTGAAGAATGCATCTGTGAAAAATAATCAGATTATTACTATTTTATGACACCTAATGAAACTGTGGAACAGGGTTATAAACATCAGCCTTTGCAAAAGAAAGATAACTGAAATTTGTGTCTCCTGATAAAAGGAACCATACGACACCATCCAAGAAATATGTTTAGTAAACTTTGTTTTCAGACTAAACCTTTAGTTCACACTACCAATTTACAGAAAATTCAGGGAATACAGGAACATATAAAAGAATACCACAGGAATGCAATTAGCAATCTTCCCACAAGAGTTTACAAGATAAAGGACCTAGTTTTGTCAACAAATAAAATTACAAGAAAAACATAGGGGTGAGGGGCACATTTAGATTAAAAGAAACGTAAGTGTCACATTTAGTAACTTCAAGATCTGAGCATTATTATGATACTGATTCCAAAAATAATCTTATAAATTATAAGACATTTGGCTGGGCATGGTGGCTTATGCCTATAATCCTAGCACTTTGGGAGGCCATGGCAGGTGGATCATTTGAGGCTGTGAATTTGAGACAAGCCTGGGCAACATGGTGAAACCCCATCCTTACTAAAAATACAAAAATTTGCAGTGTGGTGGTGCATGCCTGTAATCCCAGCTACTCGGCAGGCTGAGGCGCAAGAATTGCTTGAACCCAGGAGAGAGAGGTCGCATGAGCCGAGATGGCATTACCTCATTCCAGCCTAGGTGACAGAAGGAGAGATTCTGTCTCAAATAATTAAAAAATTAAAAGACGATTAAACATACCAGTTGGATGGTTATTAATATTAAAATGTATTTTTATTGTTTTAGATGCGATAACGGAAGTTTTACGTTTTCCCAGAGCCCTTATCTTGTAGGGGGTATACGTTGAAATATTTATGAATAAAATTGTTTTTCTTTGCTTCTAAATAATCTTGGATATGAATAAAATGTATGTGTGGGTGTTGTTCTGTACTGATAAAAAAATATTAACCATGAATTGATCATGGTTTAAGCTATGTAATAAGTATACAGCATATTTTTCTCTATTTTTATGTGTTTGTAATTTTCCATAGTTAAAAATATACAGATGGCTGTTCATTTCTTTCAAAAATAAATAAAATAATTCTTAGCATAATGTAATGTTCTTTGTAACTTGCCTTCAAGTTGCAAAAGTGACTCTTGGGCAGCCATCATATACATTATTACTTGGTTTTTTTTTCATGAATCCGTCTCACTTCCATCTGTTTGTCTTCGCTATCCTCTCTTGATAATGCCCTTCCCTTCCCTGTCAACTCATTTCTGAAACTCACGTTTAATAATACTTCTTTTTCTAGTATCTCTCCCTAAAACCCCAGCAAGCACTAAATGTTGATGCCTATAATTTTCTCTGCTCTTTGTGTTCCCTCAGTTATAGTATTTACCTTCTTATGCTTTGCTTATGTAGTTACACCCACACTCTGCCTGACTCTCAGCTCTTTGAGAAGAGCCACCAGCTATCACTTATTTTACATTCCAGATTTAAAGCATACGTACTAGCCATTCAATGAAAGCATGTAAAATTGTTTATAGGTGTGCCATTTTCAGAATCACCATTGTTTTCTACATTCACAGGCACCCATGTGTATTCCTGCACATACTGAATTACCCCATGGCATCCAGCCAAGGGTCTTTTGGTTCTGAAATAACATCTGGGCTTCATTATTAAATAAACAACAATACTCGGAGGTGACAGGTTACTTGCTTCTAAGTGCAGTTCCTGATTGCATTCTAAGGTCCTTTGGGTCCTTTGGATTCTTAAAGTAGCCCTTTTTCGTGCAGAATTTTAGTATGCTTGCTTTATTTTGCAAGCAAATGAGGTGGGCATTCTGACTTTTGAGCAAGTGTTAGTTCAAACTTTTTCTGAGAATATTGTGGAATAGCGTTGCTGTGTCTCATTGCGTTTGCGTCCAGATCTCTCTGCCTAAAGGTTAAAACCAAGATATGTGTCAGGAGTCACTTCATAAATTCTCATGAGATGGAAGCATGCACCTTAACTCCCAAGGGCTTTTTTCTTGAGCCTAATATTAAATTTGCTCCAGTCAGAAAACAAAGTAAGCTTAGGTATGGAATGTATGTCATCTAAACATACCAAAAATAAAAGTCTGGAGACAGCTGCTGAACCTTCATGAGGTAGGCAGACCTGTCTTCATCAGCTTGTTTATCCCTTAGTGGGATTTAAATCTTAAAACACGGCTGATTGAAACTATACTGCTCTTTAGGGTGGTGACGTGGTGACACAAATATAATGCTCTGTCATTTATTAAATATAGCTGCTGGTAAATGTGCACACCTTCGTATAGGAGATGGTTTCTTACTGATTATAAACCAACAAATATGTGCTAAATGGATGTTGGATAACAGACATCAGAACAGCTAATAAGCTCATAAAGTAAGTAAAGTGAAAATATAAACACTTTTGCATGTCAATGATATGGTTCTAACTTCCTTTAAAATAAAATATATTAAAAGAAAATCTCTAGACAAATGAGAATGAACAGAGTTTAACTGCACAAAAAATGATTTGTCAGTCAGGCTGCCCCCAAGGCAAGAACAGGTTCAGACACATTCCTGTGCTGCCACATGGTCAGATAACAGTTATGGACAGAAACAGGAGAGGCATACTGGAAATGGAAGAGGCACCGAAGCAGATGGACTGGGTGCACCTCTGTATTTGCCTTATGTGAACACGGTTTGAAGAGTTGGCCACCTGTGATCCATCGAAGCACTGCTGTTGTGATTGGCTGAGACTCAGCAACTGCAGAGGCATACTCCAAAGTGTCTTATGGTTTTATTACGCCGTAAGATTGGTTGCCATTCCCTTACATGAGAACTCAAGTATATGAATATAGAGGCTTTCTCAGGCCAAATTTAGTTTAACAAGGCTTTATTGACATATAATATATAATTCACACAACATAAAATTCACTTTTTAAAGTGGACAACAGGGAAGGATGGTGGTGGTTTTAAAACTATATGGGCCATGCGAGTAGCTCATGTCTGTAATTCCAGAGACTCAGAATTGCTTGAGGCCAGGAGTTTGAGACCAGCCTGGAAAAAGGAAGCTGGCGTAAACCCCCACCTCTACAAAAATAAAAATTAAAAAATTAGCAGGTGTGGTGGTGCATGCCTGTAGTTCCAGCTACTTGAAAGGCTGAGGTAGGAGCATCACTTGAGGCCAGGAGTTCAAGGCTGCACAGAGCTATGATTGTACCACTGCACTCCAGCCTGGGTGACAGAACTGAGATGTCTTATTTATATAAATGAGTAAATAAATAACATTACCTAATTTTAAAATATTCCATCATCCTCCAAATAAATCCAGTATCCATTAACAGTCACACCTCATTCCCCACTTCCCTCAAGCTAGTAATCACTAATCTACATACTATATTTATAAATATTTATTTATAAATTTATTATATATGCATAAATTTATTCTGTGTATAAATTAAATCATATAGTACTTGCTCCTCTGTTTCTGACTTTTTTTTTAAGCATAATATATTCAAGGTTCACCCATGTTATAGTATGTCAATATTCCATTCATTCTTATTTGTAAATAATGTTTTATTTTGTGGATCTATCATATTTTATTTATATATTCATCAGTTCATGAACATTTAAGTTGTTTTCACTTTTTGCTTATTACGTGTGATGTTGCAGTACATTCCCATAAATATTTTTTTGTGTGAATATGTTTTCAATTTGCTTGGGTAAATATTTAGGGATACAATTGCTAAGATATATAGTAAATACATGTTTAACATTTTTAGAAACTTCCAGCTATTCTTCAAAGTGGCTAAACCATTTTTCAATCCCATCAGCAATATTTGAGGGTTCCAATTTCTCTACAGCCTGGCCAATAATTGTCAGCTTTGTAAATTACAGCCTGTAAATTACTAGTGGGGATAAGATAGTATCTCATTGTGCTTCTGATTTGCATTTTCTTAAGGACTAAATATGTCCAGCATCTTTTCAAGTATATATTAATCGTTTATTTATCTTTTTCTGGGTAAGTATGTATTCAAGTCAATAGCTCATTTTAAAATGGATTATTTATCTTTAATTGTTGAGTTATAAGTTTCTTATATATTCTGGGTAAATAGTTCTAATTAGGTACCTAATTTGTAAATATTTTCTCTTGATATTTAGTTTTTCTCTTCAATTTCTTAATGGTAATCTTTGAAACACAAACATTTTTAATTTTGGATAAAATCCACCTTATTTGTTTATTTTTTATCACTTTTGCTTTTGGTGTCACAGATAAAAGATAATATTACCTAATCCTAGGAAATGGATATTTACTCCCATGTTTTATCTTAACAATTTTTAGTCTAGCTGTTAGGATTAGGTATTCAGTCAATTCTGAGTTAATCTGCATATAGTTTGTGAGGTAGGTATTCAATTTCATTGTTTTACAAGTGGATACTAGTTGCTCTTGTACTGTTGGATGAAAAGACTACTCTTTTCCCATGGAATTGACTTGGCATTCTATGCAAATCAGTTGAGCCTAACTGTAAGAGATTTTTTCCTGAACTTCAAATTCCATTCATTTCCTTCCATTAATTAATGTTCAACTATATGCCAATACCAGACACTTTAAGTCTCCAACTTTTATTTCAAGACTCTGGCTATTCTGAACCCCTTGTAATTTCATATGAATTTAGGATCAGCTTTTTTATTTCTATGAAAAGGCAGCTTGGATGTTGATAGGAATTATTTTAAATCTGTATATCAGTTTTGGTGTGTTTTACTACCTTTAATATATTGCCAACGTCAAATAATGGGGTTCAGAGGCTATGACTGTATAGACTTTACTGGAGTGCAAAGTTTGAAGACAGCCACCTACAAAAAACACTGACTCTAAACGAACGAGGTCTGTGTTTCCAAAATGGAGAAGTCAAGATTTCACTTTTATAGGCAGAGAAGGAAAAGTTCCAGCAGGATTACATTTCCCATACAAGACCAGGGGCATAGGTCACAGATTTGGTTGGTTGTAGGTCAACTGCTACATTCCAAGGAATATTAGTACTCCATGAGGAGGGGTGGTGATTTCAGGAGGTCTTATCTCTGATCCCCTTAAGTTTTAATTATTTACAGAAAAAGACAGAAGTTGCAGCTGAATGCATATTACTTTAGGTAGCATAGCCACATTCTTTCAAGGCTCAGAAAAAGTTAAAGTTCCAACAGGTTTAAGTTTGAACTATACGAATTTTGAGTTACTTAATTTCTGAATATAAAATTTTATGCATCAACATGGAATTAACTATGTAGATCTTCTTTGATTTTGTGCAAGTGTTATGTAGTTTACAGTGTACATGTCATGAACTTCTTTGTTAAATGTATTTCTAAGTATTCCATTCTTTTTGATGCTTTTGTAATTGAAATTGTTCACTACATTTTCTTATTAGTTATAACAAGTTATTTGTGTTTTCCTTATGATTTTCTATAAACAAAATCGTGTTATCTATGAAGAGATAGTTTTACTTCTTCCTTTGCAATCTGTACATCTTTTATTTTACTTGCCAAATTGTCCTGGCTAAAATCTTCAGTACAATGTTGACTAAAGTGGCAACGGTAGAAAGGACTCAGTCTTTCCCAGTTCAATTTGGTATTGGTTTCTAACAAATGTTCTTTATCAGATCATAGAAGTTCGCTTGTATTACAAAGTTGCCATGTTTCTTGGTTATGAAACAGTGTTGGATCTTGTAAAATGTTTTCCCACATTTGTTAAGAGGATATTATGTTTTTTGTCCTTTATTCTATCAATATGCTGTATTACAGTGATTAATCGTGATAATTTGAAACATTCTTGCACTTCCAGATGAACCCCACTTGGTCACAGGGTATAATCTTTTCATATCTTGTTAGATTTGGTTTGCTAGTGTGGTGTTGAGGACTTTGCTTCTATACTCAAAAGGGATTTTGGTCTGATAGTTATATTTCCTTATGTTGCCTTTGTCTTGTATCTGAGCAATGCTGGCATCATAGAATTAATTGGGAAGTGATTCTTCTTTTTCTTTATTCAGAAGGTATTTTGAAAAACTGGTGTGAATTCTTCTTTAGATATTTCATCAAATTTACCAGTCAAGCCATCTGGACTCAGCTTTACTTTGAAATCTTGGTGATTTTTTTTAAAATTATGAATTCATCCTAAATATTTACTTCTTATAAGGATTTTTAGATTTTTTCATTTCTTATCAAGTTAGTTTTGGTAATTTGAGTCTTTTGAGGAATTTTCCATTTCATCTACAGCATGAAACTTGTGACATAAAATTCTCTTATAGCCAGTCCTTTTGTTGTGGTCCATATTGGTAGCAATGACCCCTCCCAATTTAATTCCTCACTTTAGAAATTTGAGTTGTCTGATTTTTTTGTCAATCTAGATAAATATGTCAATTTTATTGATTATTTCAAGGAAAAACAATCTCAGTTTTATTGATCTTTCTTTTTTTCTATTCCCTATTTTCTTATGTTCTACTTAAATCAAATCCAATTTAAATACAGCGCATTTCTGTATGTTAAGAGTTGCTTCTGGCTGGGCATGGTGGCTCATGCCTGTAATCCCAGCACTTTGGGATGCTGAGGCTGGCAGATCACTTAATGTCAGGAGTTTGTGACCAGCCTGGCCAATATGGTGAAACCTTGTCTCTACTAGAAATGTAAAAATTGGTTGGGGTGGTGACTCACACCTGTGATCCCAGCTGCTCAGGAGGCTGAGGCAGGGGAATTGCTTGAACCTGGGATGTACAGGTTGCAGTGAGCCGAGATCACCAATGCACTCCAGCCTGGGCAACACAGCAAGAATCTGATTAAAAAAGAAAAGAGTTGTTTCTGTCTTTGCCGTTTCATAATTCACTTCAATTTGGCTTTTGACAGCTTCACTGTGTCTATTTGTAGATCTCTCTGGTCTCTTTTAGTTTATGTTACATGAAGTTTATAGATATCCTTAGATGTGTAGATTTATGTTTTCCATCAAATTTGGGAAGGATTCTGCCACTCTTTCTATAGATATTCATTCTGCCTCATCTCTCTTTTCATTGTGAAACTCTCATTATGCATATGTTGGTATACGTGATTGTGTCACCTATATCTCTGAGGCTCTGTTAATAATTTTTTTCTTTTTCTGTCTTTAAGACTAGATATTTTAGTTAACTTGTCTTCAAATTTTCTAATTACTTCTTCTACTAGCTCAAATCTGCTATTGGACATCTCTAGTAAATTTTTCATTTCTCTTTTTCTACCTTTCAACTCTAGAATTTCTATTTCATTATTTTATTATTTCCTTTACTGATCTTCTCAATTTGGTGAAACATTGATCCTCATTTTCCTTTAGTTTGTTGGACATAGTTTCCTTGAGTTCATTGAAGATATTTATAACAGAGTATTTAAATATTTTTCTAGCAATTCCAACATGTGATCTTTCCTAGGGACAGTTCTATTGACTGCTATTTTTTCTATATATGACTATTTTTTTTCTGTTTCTTTACTCCTCATATTCTTTGTTTCAAACTGAACATTTTAAATAATGTAAAACCCTAGAAATCATGTACTACTCTACACAAATTTTGTTTTTCCATTGGAGTTTTTATTTTTGTTGTTATTATGGCTGATTGTATTCAGTGACTTTGCTGAATTAATTCTGTAAAATATGTATTTTTTGACATGTGTGGCCATGGAGATTTCTGCTTGTTTAGTATACTGCTCAATCAAAGATGGGGCAGAGATTTTTTTTTTAAATCTTTCACCAATAAATCTTCCAGTCTTGTTGAAGCAGTGTGTGTGTGTTTGGTAAAGACTTCCATGCTTTCATAATTTACAACTCTGCCTTAGCCTTTGCTTCCTACCTGTACAAACCCTCAAGTTCAGTCAGAAATAAGAAAACAGGTCTTCTTAGATCATTCAGGATGTGTTCTTCATTCTGCAGTTGCATGTGGCTTTCTAAATCCCCAGGGACATGTTGGAGTTTTTTTAAGTCCTCTACGGACATCTCACTCCCCAGGTCATCCCTTAAGTGTTTTGGTCAGCTTCTTGTTTGTCTGAACTGCTACAGTTTTCTCAGGGAGCTATCATTTTAAGCAATTGCCACTGATTATTTTTGGCAAACACCTCAGGTAACAGGCTATTCACACTGAGCAGATTCTGAGTTAGGCCAAACAAAGACAAGCCTTGCAAGGAGGAGTTTCCTGGGAGCTTCCAAATGGAACAAAATTTTGTTAAAACTCTGTAGGACTGGAACTTTAAGGGAACTTCAAAGCCATGCCCTTCCACATAGCCCCTGGGTTGCTGGTTTTCACCTTCATGAATGTAAACCTGTTGGTTTTTAAGGCTACCATGGAGGTTGGGAAAGAAGAATGTAAAAGGTGAAATACCACAAACTTCATTGTTCTCATTAAGATTGAGTCATTCATTTTGAACAAAATGTTTTCTGATTTTTGCAACCCTTGGATTAATTTTTATAGTTCTGAAACAGTTGATTTTAACAATTTTTAGCAGTGTTCCAGTCACCTTTATGGAGTTGTGGGTTTCTGGAGTTCCTCGCTCTTCTATTCTGGAATTACTTCTTTCTAGCTGCATTTTAAAAGGTGTTTCATTCTTGATATTCACTTATTTTGTATAACTTTCTAATTTTAATTTTTATTGAATGTTCTGTAGTTCATTTTTGCCTCTTTCCAAAGTATCTGAGAAATGTCTGCAGACCTTTGGAATGTACAACAAATAAGAATTCTCAGCAGATTCAGATTTATACATTATATTCTGGTTTTCAAGAATTGCGAGTTGTTCCATTATGGCATTCAACCGTGCTTCCTGACATACTAAAGGATCTGAACTACAGCACAGGTTGTGGCTGAGATTTATGAGGTGGCTAATTTATAAATGTAAATATTGACTATTAGAGCAATAATATTTCCCTATTATGTAGAAGAGTAAAAAACGTTTCTTTTACAATTAAATATGCAACACTTAAGCAATATGTAAGTAAACGTCAAAGGGGAAAGAAAAATAATAGAAGGAAGATGTTTCCATGAAATTTTAAATAAATATTTTAGATACCTTTGTGAATTTAAAATAAGTTAATTTTAAATAAAAGTTACGGCACATATCCAATTCCATTAAAAAAAAAGTTCACCTGACACCTACCACTTGCTAAGAAATATGATAATTACTGAAAAAAAATGAATTAGTCAGGGAACAGAATATACAACTTAAAATTAAATAAATTAATTCTCTATATCAACCAAGATATATCAAAAATTATATGATTTACATATGTGTGTAGTTAATATATAACAATATGTGAATGTTAATCACCTAATGTAGCATAATGATTACCTTTGAGGATTAGAGAGGGAAATGTAGCTGATTGCATAATGGTAACACAGATTATTTTAATACTCCCTTAATGTATTTACTTTTCTTATAATACTTCATACATATGAATGTTTCATAATTAAAAATTAAGTTATGAAGAAATATAGTAACCTATTATAAAGATTACAAATAAGAAAATCTAAAAATTATATAATTTAAAATATCATGTATTCATGAACTAAATAACAAGTTTGGATCACTCTTAACCAGTGCAAATAAAGTAATGGCATGTGGCATTTACATCTTTCAATAGCAAAGCTTTCTTAAATAATAAAAGTTGGCATGGCTACCTGAGAAACAATCTCATATACTGGGAATCTCAACGACCATAATAGGGTAGTGTTTTTAGAAAACCAAACAATAGTCATGCTAATTCTGATGACATAAAGTAGTTGTTTTTTGCATGTTTTTATTTCTAAATTTTATTTACAAAGATTACATAATGCTTTTACAAGTGAGAGCAAGACAAACGTTTTAAATAAAATTTGATGCATACATCTGGATTACTTTTATCCATCAGGGCACTCAAATCTGAAAGTGTTACAGTTTAACACTGCAAAATTTTGTTTCTCAGTCGTACAAAGTGCAATTGAGGTTGACCAGCCTTCCTCCTTCTTGTGACTGTGCCATATGGCACATATGGTCTTCAAGATTTTTGTGGCAAATAAGAGAGTTATGGAGAGGTCACACTGCTCTTCACGACCTTGGACTTCTCCTAGTCCACTGACTGGAGCTACTCCTAGGCTTCCACACAAGATCCTGGGAAAGACAAGAGTGCATATGGATCCTTGGTGAACATTTCCTCTCAACTGGTGACTGGTTATTTTTTAAAGTATTTAGAGAAAGGAAATGATAGTGACAAATTACTATAAAAAGATCTCCTCTATCCTTACTTAAGGAAAATATCCTAAAATATTTTCATTGTATAGATAGAAAATATTTCTAGTTTTTACATTAACAGTGAGTTAATAAATGTGTTTTCCAGATTTAACTGATAAAGTACTGGAAACAAATTACATACAACAGTAATAACTTTATGCTTCTCAATTTCTACTCATCCTAGCAATATTTAAATATTATTTAAAACAAAGTATGTAAATAACAGAAAAAACAAAAAAGAACTCAAATGAAATGAAAACAAAATTTTTAAAATATGCTTGATATTTTATATATATCAGTCTACATTTTTTCAAAAACTATTAGAGAAAGAATGAAGTAATTTATTTTATAACAAGTGGATGATGTTTTTTAGATTTCAGTGCCTTTTTTATAAATTTATAGTGTAAATTTGGAAAAGAAAAAAGCATCATAAGTCATCATATTCAATTCCAAGACAGAAAAAGTACAAAATAAAGCTAAGTTTGGCCAATTAGTCCCCAGAAATCTAACTCTTGCTTCAAGAGAAGATTTCAAGGTCAAGATTAGAGTAGAGTAGAGTAGCATTCAAGGCCGTGTCTTCATCTTTTACCTCTACTTCTCCTTTTTCTATATCTTCTCAGCATACCTTCATGAGATAATAAGTTTAATAAATTGAATATTTCAGCAACACAGGAAGTTAGAAAAGAAGTGGTAATATTTTACAATGAGTAGTCTAGTGAGTTCTGAAGACGAAAGATGCTTTAGGAATTAATCTGAATGTGCAGTATGGAAAAAAGATGTAGACACTAAATTGTCATTTATATAGTGATAAATGGTATATTAACCTGCATCTTATCCTATATCACATTTATATGATTATTTTACCATATAAAAAGGCAAAAACAAGTAGGTTATAGAAGAAATTAAAGCCACATGTACAACACTATTTAAATTATTCATTTAAGGAGGTTACATACTTGTTACAATAAAGTCACCATTGTTCAACATTATTGTATAATGTTTTCAAGGGAATTGACTTTAGGAACAGCTTATAAGACACAGAATAAATAAATTTTATTATTTTATAAGCACATCTTATTTCTGATCCCCAATACTATCAGGGTTAGCCACCAAGCATGTTTTGCTCTAAATAGCATAGGGCAGTTAAAGTGTGCAAGCGCACACACACACACACACACACGAGACAAAAGTTGACTACCACTTAGAATCTTCTCCAAAGATAATTTTGGAGGTTTCCTAACATGTCCTGAGTAACCATCAAGGTTGATGGATGCAGGTGGCATCCCTAAGTAGCATGTTTCTATGCAGAAGGTGATAATTATTTTAATGTATTATTTCTCATGTTTATTTTAAAGTCTGGGATTTTTTACTAAGCTGAGGCAACAGGATATCAGTTCATCTGGGAATTCATTAGTTCCTTCTGGATTCAAAGATTTGATCTCTTAAAGAAATGTTCAGGTTTTACTAAAGGATTATGAAAAATGGGTTGCTGATGAAGGTCAGAAGTTATACTTTTACAAGAAGAAAATTAGATAAGGACTAAAGAAAAATATTGTAGAAGAGTTTTGTAGCTGGCAAATGAAATTATTCTTTAATTACTTTACTTATTGAATATTTATGAAGAATCACTGTTCAACAAAACAAATTGCTACTCACTGCCCACATGCTTGAAATTTCTAGCTAAATAGTAATTCATAGAAAGGTGCCCACTAGTATTGTTATAACTGAATAAAGAATTGCCTAAAAATGTAACAAAGGGCTAATGAGAGAGAAAACAAAAATAATCATGAGATAAACACATATTCAAGGTTTGTAATTATTCACAAGAATTAGTTTTCCAATTGGTCATGGTTACAGTGATATTTTTAGAAAATTTCATTTCAAATGTGGAACATTCTTTTACTTCAAATATTCATATACATTAAATAGTAATGTGTTATATTAATAAGTCAGTTCTATAAATACATACAACTTGTGAATTTTTACAGAGAATAATCTTTCATAATTCAGTAAACCTCAGTTATTAGATTTCTGTTGCCTATTGTATTCCTTTTTTTGAATTTTGAAAGAAGTTTTAAAATATGTTTAATGTCATTATAATGTTAAATATTGTTTAGTATTTTCTAACAATATATTTTAGATGGCTAATTTAAAAAAATGGAATGAATCTCTTTCACAAAATGAAGGACACAAATACTGACACTAGAACCTGATCAGACATCCTTTCATTCATTTTATGAATGACGAAACATTCACAAAAAGAAAGAAAACCAGCCAGACCTAACTCATTCAGTAATGAAAGGGACAAACCAATACTGCTTCACTCTTTTCCTTTAGGGGCTTTTATAATATACATGTACATTATTACATCAAGGCTGAATCACAAGACTATTTGCCTATATGTATGGTTTGTATGCTTCTGCAAATCAAACTCAGAGCTAATGTACACTAAATCAAAAATCTTAGTGCTTTAAGAAGAAAAGCAAAAACTAGCACTGACCTCTAAAATACATTGAAAGTAGTGCCTCATGTGCATACTTAGCTATTTACACATGAAAACAGGTCTTTTCACAACATTAAGTATTCATTTATCTATAAAAAATAAGTTTCAGGCTAGGCGTGGTGGCTGATGCCTGTAATCCCAGAACTTTGAGAGGCCAAGGTGAGTGGATCACTTGAGGTCAAGAGTTTCAGACCAGCTTGGCCAACATAGCAAAACCTTGCCTATACTAAAAATACAAAGATCAGCCAGGCATGGTGGTACACGCCTGTAGTCCTAGCAAGTCAGAAGGCTGAGGCAAGAGAATCTCTTTAACCCAGGAGGAGGAGGTTGCAGAGAGCCGAGATCACACCACTATACTCCAGCCTGGGCAAGAAAGCAAGACTGTCTCAGTAATAATAATAATAATAATAGTAAAAACCAAACAAGTTTCATGCATCACAAAAAACCTTCAACAATAATATAGACGTGATATTACCAGACAAACCTCAGGTAGTCGCACTGGCCTTTCTAGCAGCTGACACCATGCTGTAGATAAGGCTGCCCATGAAGTACACCCAGGGACACTGGAAGCATTAGTGGACACTAGGTACTTCTGGGCACTGATACCATGAAGCAAGCAGAGAATGTGTAGAATGAGGAAGACTTTAGACTCGCCCATGAGCTTCTTTCCTGTTTGTTTTTAGGGACAGGACACAGTAACCAACAAGAACGGTTTACTCCTCACAGTCAGGCCTAGCATTTTGATCCTGTCTCAAATGTGTCTTTTCAGTAAATTGAGGCATTTTCTTCATGTACTCTCCCCCAGCCATGATATTTACCTATAGAATCCATTTTAAATATCCAGAATGCAATGATCAAATTCAAATAAGAGAACGTGAGAATAATCAAAAGCAAATAATAGGTGAATCATCCCGGAGTGGATGCTGTTTGCTGACACCTGCAGAGCACAGGGTGATGTGTCCTTCAGCCCCTTGACCCCAGGAACTGTCTCCCAAATTCCATTTCCATGTCCAGACTGTTGTGAAAGCTCGATCCCTAAGAAGCCACAGATTCCAGGTGGCTCCATCGGATCACAGGCACTGAGGAAACAGGAAAGGCAGTCTCAGTCTCATTCTGGCTGCATCAACAGGAGGCCGGCTCCCCTGGCTCCAGGTGTCACAGGCAGCAGCGTGGGGCAGCGGGAGTAGACAGGGCTTGGAGAGTTAGAAGACATTCCCTAGTGCAGCTTGTGGCTTTCAGAAATAGATTCCCTGAAAGAGACTCACTCCTTGTTCATTGAAATTCATAGATAAGCTACAGGAACAGCAAAACACAAGCTATTTAGGAAACTTTAATTACTCAACTGAAGTAATAAAATATGCATGAAAAAAGAGAACATCCAGCTAGTCTATAAACTAGCCAACAAATTAATTAGCACTTAATAACAAGAAATTTCCAACCGTTGGCAAAAGCACCATAAATTACTTGTAGAATACAGAGATTTTATTTTTCTCTTACTACTTTCAGTAACTAATTTTTGGCCACGACTCACGCTGCTGTATTTGGAGAATACAGCATGATTAATTGCATATAACATTAATAATCTTGGAAACTGATTTCAGAATGTGATTTCTACTTTATATAAAGTCCTAACAACATACTTTGATATAGAAAGATTGACCAAGTGCTTCAACTGACCTCTTCACTTCCCCAATATTAAATCGAATATTAATGTAATGGATAACACAATACTTACCATTATTGTGTGGCAGAGCCCCATAGCACCTAGTGTAGGAAGCAAGATTTCCCTGTGGAGTATGAGAGGCTGCAGAATTTGAAACATTCACATTAGTATTGGAAGAATTGATTTCATGCTTGCATATAGTAGAACTTGTATTATGTCTTTAGCAGGCTCAGACATTCAAGAAACAATAATTTAACCACCAAAAGATGTGTTATGCTTGGCCGTATGGAATATGCAACGTAATTAAATAAAAATAATAAGGATATCAGAATAAAGTCTAAATATTTTATATCAATAAAGACATAATAAACTCACTTATTAAAGTTGGCTCAAAGACTGAATTGAAAAAAAATTACATGTTAAATACAAACGATTCAACCTCAAAATAAAAAAAAAAAATAGACAAGAAATCCCTAAGCAAATGTTTACAAAAAGAAAGCTGAGTGGGTTTTCTGCAAGCAGAGTGTGTTCAATGAGATCCAGTGAAGCATGTTATAATAATGAAGAGTACAATGTTTAATGAGGTTTTATGAAAAATGTTTGTGTGCCAGATAGCAGCAACAATCTAGCATAATCTAACCCATACCCATACATTTCAGGAATTGTAGTAAATGATATTCTACTTCTTCTGAGAAAGCAAAGACACAAAAGTAAGAAAATGTGTAAGGAATCAAAACAATATAACTGATAAGATTAAACTAATAGTCAATAAAATGTATCTTGATAGAAATATATACTAAGTTGTATAAAACATTTAATTAAAATTATAAATATATACAATCATCAAGAGAAGAACAATAAATTCCAAAAGGCAAACAAAATGAACAAAATGTAGATTGTACTTTCTGATCATGGAAAATAAAATTGTAAAATTATAATCAAAATAGAAAAAACAAAAAGAATAAAGATATCTGGAAGTTATGAAAATCTTAGTAAGCAACACTTAACACTAAAGATGATACATAAATTATCATTTGATAATGAAAACATCACTTGATAATGAAAACATTTATACATCAAAGTATATTGAATATAGCTAAAACCATATTCACAGGAAAATTCATAGTCTTAAATAACCAGGCAAATCAGCAACAAAGAGTGTTTTCAAATAGACAGTATTACCACATAGCACAAATATTTATTTTTAAGAGCACATTACAGTAAAGAAAATCAGAACCAATGAGAAAACCAAAAAAGCAAGAAATACAAAACAAGCACACAAAAAATGCAATAAAATGAAACAGCCATTAGCTGGAAATAATTCCCTTAAAAACATAGAAAGTAAAACAGAAAGAAAAATCAGAAGAGTAAAAAGGATTATAATTATAACTACAAAGTAATTTTTAAAATAGGTACATGTAATAAAATATCAATGAAACAGATTAGTTGATGAAAAAACATTTTACCAAAATTGTTCCCAGAAGTACTAGGAATCCAGAACAAACAAACAAAAAATATTAAGGCATTGAGAAAGTATTCAGTTAATGTCTCTTTTCAAAGAGTGACATCCAAATGTTTTCCTATTCAAATAATTTCCAACTCTCAACAGTAAATTATTTCAGTACTAATTTGACTATTTCATACCATAGGATAGAAAGGAATAGTTTTTATAACTTTTAAGGAAAGAAGCCAGTTACCATTCACCACAGAAAATTATAGATCAATAAAATATTTAAACCAATCTCATTTAGGATTGCCTAGAAAAATAATGAATACATGAATGAATAAATATGATAAAATTCAGCATTATTTAGAAATCAATTCCTCATGATCAATAATGAGCTAGATTCCTGAAATTCGACAGTGTTCTATGTTTAGAAAATCGATTACAATGATACTCAGTTTTAGGTCAAAAGAGAAAGTGCAACATCCTAATAGATATTGTAAAGGCATTTGAGAAAATTCTTACACAGTAATATGAACAAGCAAAAAATAAAATTAAAATAGATCAATAGTTTCATCATCTCTCTTTGTCTCTCTCTCTCTCTCTCACACAAACATAAACACACACACACACACACACACACACACACACACACCACACTCAAAAATATTTCTATTTCTATTTACCAGGTTTAATAGCAAAACAATGAAAGCATTCCAAATGACACTTGCCTCATACTAAAATAGTCATTATTACCATATCATTTAACTTGCACTAAAAAGCATTATTTGGCAACATCAACCCAAATATATATTATATATACTCATTAGTACATTAATTCTATTGTAAATATATTCTCTGATAAAAGTCTATATTTTTTGTAATATATGAATATTTATTTATTGAACTCATAGTTTATAATAGAAAGAAATTAAAACCAGCAAGTTTTCCTAAGATACTATTTAATAATAAATACATGTAAATCTAAAACATTGTTTTAATAACTTGAGCCCATTGTTTTCCAAAAAGGGAGATGTTAAGGTTAGAGATATTGGAAAGGAAAAAGTAAGAAAATTATTTAATTTTTGTGTGTTTCAAAGGCAAACTGTTAAATTGCTTTGGTTGTATTTGCCAGAGAACTTGGGAAACAAGCATGACTTTCCATGAAAATCTCATCAGAAAAGAACTGGGAAAAAACTCATAAACTAAGAATTTTTCATTTTATTGTCACTTTTAAACTACAGCCCCTCTCCCTTTTTCAATATGCAAGCATGTAGGGTAGCAGTGATCTCCAGTCCTGTGCACCTGAGCTTAATGGCTTTTAAAATTCCAGGAAGATAACGTAAATGCCACACAACAGCAGTTTGCAAACAAGCAAGCAGGTTAATCCAGAGTGGGTTAAAACAACACCGCATACTGCATTTTGTCCCATAAAAAGCAAGAATCTAAAAGGATATAACATATTGTGTGTGGCACAGATGAAAAGTATAATTGAATCACAGGAGGAAGGGGAAAAGAAAAATAATCCTAGGAAGGGAGGTAATAGTTCAGCTGAAAATCAAAACTGCTGCTTCCCAAATTCCTTAGTAGTTTACTTCCTATTGCTTCTATAACCAACTTCGTAAACTACCTGTGGATCAGAACATCTCCTACTGGGCACATCTGTGAGTGCACATTTTAACTACTATGATAACACCATCATGTGAACTACGTGAACAAGCAACTTATGAAGGAAAGGACATATGATATTTTACCACAAAGAGACAATATGTCCTCACATTGTTTATATATGTGTACATTAAATCTTTATTTTGTGTGTAAGGTACTGAAATTTTGTAATCAACTATATTGATACCAAATAATACTATCAATTGCTATGGAAAATTATTTCACCTGAACAGTCATTCACTTCTGAAATGGAGAAGTGAATAAAGGTCTTCACATTATAAAAGAAGACAACATAAGCTAATGTTTTAACTCTCTTAATTACAAAAACAATTCAACGTCTCAATCTAAGTATTATGATGAATTTTGACATCATTAGTCAGGGAAGACAAGTGCTTAGAATTAAATAAATCACTGAGCAAAATGTTTTACATGCAAAACATTCAAGTTGTCCCTTTGTCAAGTCTTAGCTCCATACAAGTAAATGTTTCCTCCTTTGAAGGGACCCATAATATGTCCAAAGTATTCATATTTTTAGTAATTTTGAGACATAAGAAATTTTGTCACATCTTGGATAGGAGCTATGTGAAGACTAAAACTTTACTGATGTGTGTATGTTTACGTGAGTGCTTGTGTATTTGTTCTTCTGATTATATTCCTCCAGCAACCTCAAAAATACTGAGCCCAGAAGAAATGGGCTCCACCTGCCGTAATAAAAGATACAACCTATACTGTGGTCTTTACCATAGCGGTGTAATAGTATTTCAGAGTAAAGAAAGGAAGAAGTACTGTCCTCATGATAAATAGATCTGTCCTAAAATGTCACATGACCTCAGTTTACTACTTCTCCTCTCTCACCATTCACCAGAGTATGAGTTCCATCAGTCCCACTGAGGAACTCAATTCTCAATATGACAGACTAGTTCACATCAATAAATGATTTAAGCACACATAAGAATTTAGGAATAAACCAATTTCACATGGATTCAATTATGTCATTTCTCAATGCCTGCTTTTAATTTAATAGTATTCATATATATATGTATATATATATATTAAAAGTATGCTTGAGAATATTTATATTTTAAGGCACTCTTGTAACCTTTCGGCTCACAATACTTTCAGAAACTGAAAACAGTATCTTTAAACAATAGATTTAAATCAATAATGAAAGTATCCATATTCTTACATTTTAAAACATTGTATTTGTAACAACAATTAACACTCTATGCTTACTAAACATTATTACTATAAAGTAGAACACTGTTTTAAGATTGTGATTCTGGGTCAGACATAAAATGTGAAGGTTTCTATTTTTTCAGTCCCCACGTTGGTATATGGAACTGGTGAGGCCACTTTTCCTCAAAGGAAATGAAAAAGTAAGCATAATTTTGTTATTACTCTTGGAGAGAGAGGTAGCATTGGAAAAAAGGTGAGACCTGTAAGATATATACTAGTTACTTGTTTCTTCTTTTATTAAAGTGTGTAATATATTACTTTGTCCTTGCACTAATATGTGCATAAAATTGAAATGTATTCCATGCTTATAGATGTGGTTTGGACAATGAAAAAAATCTGTACACTTAATTTAATATAATCATTGTTTTCCCCCAAAACTTAAAATATTAAAACTAAAAGTGATCATGAATGTTACCTAATTCATCTGTTTATTTTCTGTTAGAAAACATACAAACTAAAACCTACAAGGGACTTTGAAGAGTTAAAATCTTTCCAGATCATGTGCAAATAAAATACCGTAGATAGGAGATTAGAATTGGCTCCTTTTTCACTGTACTTTGCAATATATATAATTTCCTTTCCATTTGAAATTATATACAAGGGAAATTATCTGGGGGGAATTATTGAAAATAATTGGCATAAAATGACTTCATAATAATATCAACTACTTAAGCAATAGGTAGCTTTAGGCCTTTCCTTTATCACTCTAATCTGAATAGACTTGTTTTTGTTTTTGTTATTACCTGAGGCTCACTATTATCTTAAGTTTAGAGAAATCCTTACAGATCACATAAAACTCAACAAGGCTACGAATAATTCACAATATTGTGAAGAAATCACTCAAGAGATTACTTTAATGCTACCAGAATTCGTTGATTCCACCAGTTATTATTGAGTCAGGGTAGTAAAAATTTACCAGTAAATCCATTCAGATTTATTAATTTGTCAAATTCTTTAAAGCTTTTTAATTTAAGAAAATTGTATATAATATCATCTTAAAATATTTTTAATAATTATAGAATCCTGTATGCATTTCTTATATTGAAATTTTGTATCTTTTCTCATTTATTCTTGCAGATATTTCATTGCTTTTAAAATTAATTTATAAATACACTTTGTAGATACATTATGAAGTTTGTTTATTCATCAATTTATCCTTTATGATAAATTGATTTATCATTGTTATTTTAATCTAATATTTTATGTTTATTCACTTCTCTGTCCATTTATTTGTTTATCTTAGGCAATAAAAAAGCATATTGAAAAACATCAAGTATCTTCCAAAATTAACAGGAAACCTACAAGTTAGGCTCAATCTCAGAACCCTGGGGTCACAAAGATACCACTGTCTTCTTCCTGAGAAAACTGCCATGTCCTAATCACTCCCCTCTACTCCCCCAAACCTGGGCAGATGCAGCCACAAGAAACTCACTATTTCTTTAAAGCCCCTTAAAAAAATCAGACCATAGTTTTTGAGAGAAGATTAATAAATGTTATTAGGTTTGTGGAAATGTCATTTTTTCATAAAATTCTGTTTTATGTATTCAGAACTCTTTTGATTACTGCGTACAGTTTCATGATGACGTCTGTTCTTGTTAGATGTTTCCTTTTCACTACTATGAGGAGTTTCTCTTTACTCCTATTTAGTGTGCTTTTCTCTGAATAATATTTTTATAATAGTAAGATTGTCAGTACAACTTTCCTTTTCTTATTGTTCTCCTGCTATATATTTTTTCATCCCTTAGTTTTCAACTTAAAAAAAATATTTCCCTTAAAGTGAGTTTCTTTTGGTAGCATAACTTAGATTTTTAAAAATGTTTAAAACATGATATTTTGTCAAACAAATAAAGAAAATAAAGATCAATTTCCCAAAATTTTATTAAAAATAAACTCTGTTGTAAGCTATATTACAAACACGAAGTCTCACAACCGACCCGTAAAATTTGCTGTAATGGCAAACGACTATAAATTCTATTTGCAGTTTTCTTATTTCTGTGGTAAAAAAGCAACAACATTTACCATCATAATCATGTTTTAAGTATAGAGCATGTAGAGTGTACTGGCATTAATGATATGCATCTTGTTATACAACACATCTCTGGGACTTTTCATCTTGCAAAACTGAAACAACTTATACCCTTTGATAACAACTTTTCTTTTCCTCCTTCTCCCAGCTTCTGGCAACCACCATTCTACTTTCTGCTTCTCAGAATTTGACTACCATAGGCACCTGATCTAAATGGGCTCATGCAGTATTGGTGTTTTTGTGACTGGCTTATTTCACCGACCATAATGTCCTCAAGGTTCATCCATGTTGCATCACAGGGCAGTATTTTCTTCTGTTTTACAGTTGAGTAATATTCCATTATATGTATATACTGGATGTCAAAGTTACTTCCACCTCCTAGCATTGTGAAGAGTGCTGCAATGAACATGGATGTGCAAATACTTCTTTGATATCATGCTTTCAATTCTCTTGAATGTATATCCAAAAGTAAGATTGCTGAATCATGTGATAATTCTATTTTTAAATTTTTGAGAAATCTCCATATTGTGTCCCATAGTACTTGCATGACTTCGCATTCTCACACACAGCAAGAGATCTAATTCCACCACATCTTTTCTAACGTGTGTTATTTTCTGGGTTTTGTTTGTTTGTTTGTTTCTATAGTGGCCATCCTAAGAGCTGTGCCTTACTGTCTCCTTGAGGTTTGGATTTGCATTTCTCTGATGATTTGTGATGCTGAGCATTATTTCATATGCTTGTTAACCATTTGTATACCTTCCTTGGAGAAAGGTCTACTTAAGCACTTTGCCCATTTTAGAACTTATTTGTCTATTTTTTCATGAGTTATAAGAGTTCTTATGTGTTCTGAATATTAACCTCTTATCAGAAAAATGATTACAAATACTTTATTCCTTGTCACATCATTGTTTCTTTTGTTGTACAGAGATTTTAATTCTGATATTGTCTCAATTGTCTACATTTGCTTTTGTAGTCTGTGCTTTTAATATCACATCAAAAAATCTGTGGCTATATCCAATATCATGAAGCTTCCCAGATGTTTTATTCCAGGAATTTTACAGTTTCATGACTTGCATTTAGTTCTTTAATCCATTTTGAGTTAACTTTTCCATATGGTATAAGGTAAAATTCCAACTTCATTTTTTTATTTTGCATGTAAATATCTAGTTTTGCCAACACCATCTGTTGAAGAAACTGTCTTTTTTCCCATTGCGTATTCTTTACACCCTTGCTAAATATCATTTGACCCATATATGTGAGAATTTATTTCTGTGCTCTTCATTCTGTTTCATTGGTCTACGTGTCTGTCTTTTGCAGGTAACTTGCTGTTTTGTTTATTGTAAATTTGTACTGTGTTTTGAAATCAGAAATTGTGAAGTATCCAGCTTTTTTTGCTTTCTCAATATTTGGGATCTTTTTAGATATTTATATGCAGAGTAGCTAAGTTATATATTTATATCTTCAAATAAATTCAGAAAAAATCATATTGACCAAGTCAAATATATATATCCCAAGGAAAAGTTTATATAGTACTCAATGTGCAGAATATAAAGTTGAGGCATAAAATTGTAAAAATATTTTTTTCTCTTTCCAAAAACATAGGATTTTGATATTTGGGTCCTTTGAGTTTCTATAATAATTTTATTTTTTTATATGAATTTTTTTTATTTCTGAAAAAAATGCCATTGGAATTTTAAAAGTGGTTATGTTGAATCTGTAGATCACATTGGGTAGAATGAACATTTTAACAATACTAAGTTTTTCAGTTGGTGAACACAGAATGTCTTTCTATTTCTTTGTGTCTTCTTTAATTTCTTTCAGCAATGCTTTGTAGTTTTCAGTGTCCACCTTTTGCCTCCTTAGTTAAGTTTACTGTTGAGTACTTTATTCTTTTAGATGCCATTGTAAATGTTATTGCTTTCCTAATTTCCTTTTTGAATTGTCCATGATTAGTATAAAGAAATGTGATTAATTTTGCATGTTGATTTCAGATCTTACAACTTTACTGAATTCATTTAATTCTAATAGCCTAATTGTAGACTCTTTAGAGTTTCCTGCATAGAGAATTATGTCATCTGCTAATAGAGAAACTTTTACTTCTGCTATTTTGATTTTGATACTTTCTATTTCCTTGTCTTGCCTAATTGCTTTGACTATGACTTCCAGTGTTATTTGAATAGAAGTAGTGAGAGTGGCCATCCCTTTCTTGTCCCTGATCTTAGAGGAAAATTTTTCCATTTTTTCCTGTTGAACGTAATGTTATGTGGTAGTTCAGTCAGGGTGGTAGCAAAAATATTAAGGGAAAAATATTAGAGAAAGTTATAGAAAATAGTCACAGACCTTCTTGGAAGGCCGGAAGATTTTGTAAAAGCCTCAGGATAGAATTATGGTTGAAGGCAGCCTAATCCCCTTTACCTTTAGTTGATAAAGAAAAGTAAATAACTAAAGAATGTGGGGAAGTTTGTCTGAATAATTTGTGTACTCATGTAGTCCTAAAACTAACCTTTAATCTTTGACAGATTAGATGGGTTTCTCCTGGCTGGGGGCAGGGAGAGGGGCAGGGGCAGATTTATTAATCATAAAAGGTGTTTGCTTTAGGCCTCAGAACCTGGCCTTTAATCTTTACCCTCTAGTGGTTTGACTCAGAGCTTTTGTCATTTGATGTGTGCTGAATAAAGGCCTGTGAGGCCAACGTGTCGGGGTGGTGGCTGCTATCTATTTATGGCACTCTCCTCAAGTGTTTGTGAGTAGCCATGGACACCCCTAGCCCACTTATTCACTGAATATTGTGTCTGAGTGAATTTATTCATCCATCATGGGGTCAGGGTCTGCCTGTCAGACCCAGACAGTGTTAGCCATGGGATTTTCATATGTGGCTTCTACTATGTTCAGGTATTTTGTTTCATTCCTAGTTTGTTGAGAGTTTTCATTATGAAGGGCGTCAAATCTTATTAAATTCTTATTCTGCATCAAATTCTTGTTCTGAGATGATTGTGTGGTTTCTGACCTTCATTCTCTCTATGTGGTACATTACACTCACTAATTGATTTTTACATGTTAAACCATCTGCTATGGTTTGAATATGTGTGCCCCCCCAAATTCATCTTGAAAGGTAGCTGCCTTTGTAATAGTATCAAAAATGATACCTTTAAAAGGTGAGTAAGCCATTAAGGCTCTGACTTCATAAAGGGATTAATGGCATTATTGCAGGAGTAAGTTTCTTGTAAAAGGATAAACCTGGTTCCCTTTAATCTTTCTCACCCTCTCAACCCTTCCCATAAGGTGATGCAGCAAGAAGACTCTCATTAGATGCCAGCACCTGATGTTGGAATTCCCAGGCTCCAAAACTGGGAGAAATATGCTTCTTTTCTTTATAAATTACCCAGTCTTTGGTATTATGTTATAATAGCACAAAATGGGCTACGTCATTATCCTAGCATTACAGTAACAAATTCAAGTTGGTTATGGTGTATAATTATTTTAATGTGCTAATTAATTTGGTTATCTAGCATATGTTAAGAATTTTGCATCAGTGTTCATCATGGACATTGGTCTGAAATTTTTTTCTACTAATATCTGTTTGGCTTTGGTATCAGAATAATGTTGACATCACAAAATAAATTTGAAAGAGCTTGAAAAGGACTGATATTAATTCAGAATTTTTTGTAAATTTTCTTAATAATATAGTTTAGTTATTCTAGTTGTTTACTCAATTTACCTTTATTAATATTACTAATATATTTAACTTATTTATACCATTTTTTGTGTGTTGTACTTTCTAGTTTCTTTCCGCTCCATTTTAACTTTAATACCATATTTCACTTTAACTTTTGTTCACATAGGGCCTGTTGAACGGACTTCTCTCCCAATATGGCATTAAAGACACAATGTTTGTGGTTAAGATTTATATTTGGTATAAATTCTCCTGAGGTATTACACATTTCTCTGACTTTAAGTTTTATCTATAATCCTAAAATTACACAACTCTTATTTCAATATAGACTCAAAAATTATTCTTATATTTTATTCAGTCACTTATTCTATTTGAAGGAAATAGAAGGATTCCTAAAATAGTTTAGTAGCTTCCAGATTTTCAACTATTTTTTGGTTGGGAACCTTTTTGATAACTCTTAATATATTCACTTCTATTTGTTTATACTGACCAGACAATAATATTCTATCATTAAAATATGCCAAAGCATTAAACATTAAACATCTTAAGTAGATTTTCTTCAAATGGAAAAACACCAAATAAGTTTTAAAATTTTCATTTCTTGAAAAACAGATACCTTGACATTTATTTCATCAGGAAATGAGATGAGAATTATAGCATTTCATAGGATATTTGACAACCCTGGTGTACATAAAAGGCAAAGAGGCTGGAATTAAATTGGAAATTGAGAAAAGTATGAATAACAGCAAGCAAATTGTGAGCAAAGAAGAAAACTAAAATATTCCTCACATTTCTGTGACTCAAAAAATAATGACACTATTTAATAATAAAAATAGAATACCTAGAAAAATGATCTGAGTTGAAGATTGGGATAGATATTAGGAAATCTTTTTAAAATTTTAAGATTGAAATAGCAAAGAGTTTTCTAAATGGGCATACTATAATAAATAAAAATTGTAGGTTCTAAACTCTAAGTTTCTAGGTGATACAGTTTGGCTGTGTCCCCACCCAAATCTCATCTTGAATTGTAGCTCCCATAATTCCCATGTGTCATGAGAGGGACATGGAGGGAGGTAATTGAATCATGGGGGCAGGGTGTGCCCCATAGTGTTCTCATGGTAGTGAATAAGTCTCATGAGATCTGATGGTTTTATAAATGAGCATTCCCCTTCACAAGCTCTCTTTTGCCTGCTGCCATGTAAGACTTGTTTCACTTTCCCTTTGGCTTCCACCATGATTGTGAGGCCTCCCAGCCATTTGGCACTGTGAGTCAATTAAACCTCTTTCCTTTATCAATTATTCAGTCTTGCGTATGTCTTTATTAGTAGTGTGAGAATGTACTAATACACTAGGTATTATTAAGAACGCTAGTATTTGAAGTTATGAGAATGACAAGCAATAAGAGAAACAAAGATGTATTTATATTTTTACAAATATTTACTGACAATCTACTCTGTGTAGCCACTTTTCTAGGCACAGACCAACACAAATATTAAAAACAAGAAGGCAATCTAAATCCTCAAGAAATTTTATATTTCAGAGATAAAGTCAGATATTAAGCAAATATAATTATATATGCTAAAATAAATTAATTTTTGAGATAAAAATAATGGAGATAGGAACACTCAGGGAAAGCTTTGAAAGATAAAAAAGAAACAGTTGTGCATACAGCAGAGAGAAGACTGCTTTAGGGGAAAGGCTTAGTATGGCAAACTCTGAAAGCACTAAGGAACTCACTTTGTGGAAGGGTATAGGAAGCCAAAGTGTTGGGAATGGTGTGATCATTATGAGCAAGACGGAATTGAAAGATAGAAAATAATCATATTTGTGCTTGGAAGGATAAATAGCAGTCACATTTTGCAGGTACTTGCAGGCTTTTTAAAAGATTTATTTTAAGAGCAAGATCCTGAGCTGTAATTACTTAGTAAGATAGATGACTTTAGAAGTTCAGTCTGACTTCTGCATTAGGGTAGTGCTATGATCTGAATGCCCATACCTCCACAAAATTAGTATGTTGAAATCCTAACCTGCAAGGCAACAGTTTTTGGAGATGGGACCTTTGGGAGGCGATTGAGTCATGAAGGTAAAGACCTCATGCTTGGGATTTGTATTGGGATAAAACAGACACCACAGAGCTGACCAACCCCTTCTACCGTCTGTGAACACAGCAAGGTGTCATCTACGATCCGGGAGACAGGCCTTAACTAGACTCTGAATCTGCCAGCACCTTGATCTTGAACTTCCCAGCCCCTAGAACTGTGAAAAATAAATTACTGTTGTTTGTAAGCTGCCATTTCAAAGTTATTTTGTTATAGCAGCCCAAGCTGTTGAAAACAGGTGCATCTTGGAGGGGCACAAATATACAGAAGGACAAAAATGAGGAAGTTATTGAAATATTTATATCAGAGAGAATATTGGCTTTGAATATGTAATCACAACAAACTCATTTCTTTAATCCTATACACTGAGAACAGGGTCTGAGACCTTTTAATGATTTAACACATATATGTTGTATAATTTAATTTATGGGTCAGTCTGAGGAACATAAGCAATACAAGAATAAGGTGAACAGAGTTAATCAGAGAAGCAAGAAGTGTGTTTATTGAAAAAAAAAATGCTCCTTAAAACCCAAAGAAGAGGAGAAGTTAAAGTAAATGAAATTCCTTCCTGTGATACCCAGGGCTGGAACAGTGGTAATGAGGTTTCCAAGGAAAGTATAGATTTAATTCATATCATTATATAAAATTATTGGAAACTGATAAGCCTGAATTAAAATGATTCTCCAGCATGAAAATCTGCCAATAATTTAATTCTAGAATATTTTCTGTGTCCCACTATACATTCAGTTATACTTTATTTCTGGACCACAGCATTCAGCAGTAAGTGGACTGCAAATTTCAGAATATTTTACCCACCATGTTTGAAAAAAGAACCATATACAGACAGTGTAACATGATTTGTCCATCTTTAGACTCCAAGCTCTGAATTATGTTTCACGAGATATAGTAGATTAAACACTACCTAAAAGTCAGCTTATATTAATATGGGGAGAGAGCAAATAAAGATAACACCACTATAAAAGTTATCATGCAAACATATTGGCCACGGGTAATTGTAATATACCTCATTGCTCAAATCGTTGAAGGATACTCATGCTTTTATTTTTAAAAAGAGATTTTTACCCTAGAACAGCTTTAAACTTACAGAAAACTTATAAACACAGTACAGTGTTTTCATACAACCCATAGCAAGTTTCCTCTATTATTAATACCTTATATTAGTATGGTACAATTAATGAACAAATATCAATGCATTATATTAACTAAAGTCTATACTCTTATTTGTATTCCCTTAGTTTTTACCTAATGTTCTTTTTCTGTTCCACAGTCCCATCCAGGATACCATATTACATGTAGTTGTCATGTCTTCTTAAGCTCTGATTGGCTGTGACAGTTTCTCATAATACCTTGTTTTTGAAAATCTTGATAGTTATGATGTATACTGATCAGGTACTTTGTAAAAAGTTCCTGAATAGGGATTTGCCTAATGTTTTTGTCATGATTGAACTAGGCTTATAGGTTTTTGAATGAAGATGTTGAAGATAAAATGCCATTTTCATCATATCACATCAACGTTATAAACTGTGGACATGACCTATCACTGCTGATGTTAACCGTGACCACCTGGTCATGGTGGCATTTTTCGTGTCTTCGCTGTAGAGTTACTTCCTCTTTCACACTGTGCTATTTGATGGGAAGTATCTGTGCATAGCCCACACTTAAGGAATCAAGGGTTGTGCTCAACCTCATTGAATAAAGATTACCTACACAGATTATTCAAAATTCTTCTGTATGGAGAATTTGTTCATTATCTTGTATGTATTTATTTCTATCAGTATGGAGTCATGGGTTTTCATTTTAAATTTGGGTTACCATCCAATTCTACTCCTTTTTGTTTGTTTGTTAAATTTTTCCCATTTTGACATGGGGACTCTTCGAGTAGCTCTGTGTCTCTTTGACATCCGCCTATTATGGTAGGGTTCAGTTTTCTTCTTTTTTCTTGTATTTCATTTTTAGCACTGCCTTAATGCTGGTACTACCAGATGCTCTATGCTCCTATTGTATTGTTTCTGCCCCATTTCTGGAATCAACTATTTTCATAAGAAGCCCTGGTTCCATTTCATGGAGAATGCTACTGGAAACTAAGGTCTGATACTACATGTGCTTGCTTATATGGGTGTGTTATTGCTTTTAGGACCTCTCGACTGACAAAGCAAGGGTATGTGCGTGTGTGTACTAATCTGTGTATGTACATGTCTATAAATATTTTATATGTAATCATCTGCATCTGCATTATTCTAAACATAGTTTTTATACTGATGTCTCCAGCTAACCCATTACCACTTGGATCATTCTAGCCTGCAGGTCTAACATATATAATCTTTCATCCCAACAGCAAGAAACCTGGTTTTCACCATCAGCCATCCAATTACCTAGTACCCAATTCAGTATACCTGCACTACAGCATTAGAATTGTTAACTTCTGGGAAGCAACTTTACCAACTAGAATACAGTGTTTCCATTAAGTTGCTTATGACTTTAGTTTTACAGACTCTACTGATTTCCAAACTTACTTAGGTAAGCACTTTTTCTCCTATCACTTCAGTGATATTGTTTGATTCATTTGTAATACAGTTAGATTGTTTTTTTCACATTCTGGGTTCCATCCTGGAAGCCCCTGATCTCCTAAATTATATTTTTAAAATTTGCACACATTAAGGTGTACTGTTTATGCTATGAAGTTCAGTGGGTTTTGAGTACCACATTTTTCACCGTTACAGTATCATACAGAACAGTTTCGTTGTTCTAATAAATCCCCTGAACTTCATCTCTTTAATATATTTCCACTCTCCCACCCTCAAGCCCCTGGAAACCACTGATCTCTTTTTTGTTTTAATAATTCCTACAGTTTTGTCTTTTTTGGAACGCTACATATGAAGTATATAGACTTTTCTGACTAGCTTATTTCATTTAGCAATGTGCATCTTCCTACAAGTCTTTTCATGGCTTGATATCTTATAACTTTTTAACACTGAATAATATTCTATTGTATGAATACACCATGGTATATTTACAGACTCACCTACTGAAGGACATCTTGGTTGTTCCAGTTTTTGGTGATTATGAGTAAAACTACTACAAATATTCACAAATGAATTTTAGTATAAAAATATATTTTCAAATCCTTGGCTAAAGAACAAGGTGTATAAAAGTTGGATTACATAAAAAGACAGTATTAACTGTCAAACTGTCTTGAAAAGTGGTTATACAATTTTGCATTCCCACCAGCAATGAATGAGATTTCCTGTTGTGCTACATCCTCACTAGCATTTGGTAATGTTAGTGATTCGGATTTTAGTCACTCTAATAGGTGTTTAGTAATACAGCATCTTTCTTTTAATTTGCAATTCCTTAATGACAAATAATGTTGAGCATCTTTTAATATGATTATTTTCTATCTTAATGTCTTCTTTGATGAAATTTCTGTTAGGATCTTTTGGTTTTTTCTTAGTTTTTGATAATTTTTTATATTTTGAATACTTTTTTTTGAGAGATGGGGTCTTGCTCTGTCACCTAGGATAGAGTTAGTGGCACAATTATAGCTCACTGCAGCCTCCAACTCCTTGTCTCAAGTGATCCTCCTGCCTCAGACTCCTGAGGAACTAGCACCACAGGCATTGAGCCTATTATTCACCACAATGCCACTGTGCCTATTATTTTAAAAAAATTTTTTAAGAGATTGTTTCTCACTTTGTTACCCAGGCTGGTCTCAAACTCCTGGCTTCAAGTGATCCTTCTGCTTTGGCTTCCCAAAGTTCTAGGATTACAAGCATGATCCACTACAGCTGGCTAGATACCTTTATCATATACGTATAATGTGATTTTCTTCCTCTATCGGTTATTAATTTTTTCATTTTCTTAAGAGTGACCTTAGAAGGACACAGGGTTTTTATTGTTCATTTGGTACAATCTATCAATGTTTTTCTTTTATAGGTTGTATTTTTACTGTTAAATCTAAAACAAATCAACAAACTTAATTCTCCTACAATTTTTTTCTGTTTTCTAGAAGATTTATATTTTTGCACTTTACATTTATGTCTATGATCCATTCATATTTGATATTTGTAAAAGGTATGAGCTTTTTTTTTTATTGCTTATGAACGGTCAATTTTCCCAGTAGCACTTATTGGAAAGTTTATTCTTTCTTCACTGAATTGCCTTTGGTCCTTTACGTTATCTGTGGCAGTTCATATCTCTGCTCTGTTCCGTTGATCTACGTGTCTACGTGTTCACCATTTAGATGCTTGCCTGATCATTGTAACATTATAGGAAATGTTGAAATAGGGTAGGGTTGCTCCTTCAATGTTCTTCTTCCATATTGTAGTGCCTATTCTAGGTCTTTTTCCTTTCCCACATGAACTTGAGAATGAGTTTACTAATATCCACAAAGTTACTTGCTGATATTTTGATTAGAATTTCATTAAATATATAGTTCAATTTGGCAGTAATTAATGTTTTGACAATATTGAGACTTAGAATTCATTTATACAAAACATCTTTCCATTTATTGATAACTTCAATGATTTTCTTCATCAGAGTTTTGTAGTTTTTTCACATATAAACTCAGTATATATTTTCTGAGATGTATAACCAAGTATTTCATTTGGTAATGATATGGTAGTGTAAATTTTACTGTTGAAATCTTAAATTCCAAATATTAATTGTTAGTGTAAACGAATTGACTTTATAATCCTATGACCTTGCTGTACTTGCTTGCTAGTCCCAGGAATTGATGTATTTGTGAGTGTGTGTCTGTGTTTTGTAACACCTTTGAATTTTATACATAGATTATCATGTTATGTATAAACCAAACTTCAATACACACACCTTTTATTTCCTTCTCTTATCTCCAGTACAATGCTGAATAGGAGCATTGAAAATTGACGTCTTTGCTATATTCCCATTCTTAAGGGGAGACACCTAGTTTCTAAATATTAAGATAATTTTTGCTGTAAGATTTTTGTAAGTATTATTTATCGAGTTGACTACATTTATCTATATTTCTACTTTGCTGAGTTTCTATCATGAATCAACATTGGATTTTGTCAAATGCCTTTTTTATCTACTAATATGATCATACAATTTTGTTTTTCTTCTCTGGCCTGTTGAAGTGGTAGATTACATTGATTTATTTTTGAATGCTGAACTAGCCTCGCATCTCTGAAATATATCCCACTTGGTCATGGTATACAACTCTTCATATACATCATTTGTTTTGATTTGCAGTTTTGCTAAAGATTTTTACATCTTTGTTCATAAGATATATTTGTCTGCTGTTTTCTTTAATATTAATGCATTTATCTGATTTTGATAGTGGAGAAATGGCCTTGTTGAAAGAGTTAAGTATTTCTTATGTGTCTGTTTTTCTGGGGAGCTTATGGAAATTAGCATAATTTCTTTCTTAAATATTTAGTAGAATTTGCCAGTAAAAATAGCTGGCCTAGTCCTTTCTTTCTTGAAAATGTACAAATTATTCATTCAATTTCTTAATAGGTGTTTCAGATAGACCTGCTTATATTACCAGTTTCTCCTTGTGGGAGTATGGAAGTTTGTGTCTGTCAAAAAATTGATCCTTCTCATCTAAGTTACCAAATTTGTCAACAGAGTTTTCAAAGGATTCCTTTATTATCCTTTTAATGTCAATATAATCAGTAAAGAAAATACCTCTTCCATTTCATGCATTTGTAATCTGTGTATTCTCAATTTTTTTTTATTTTCAAAGAATCAGCTGTAGGTTTTGTTGATTTGCTCTATTCTTATCCTGTTTCAATTTACTTGATCTCTATTCTATTTCTTACCAATCATATCCTTCTGGATCTCTCAGGGTTGCAATGATTCACTTTCTCTACTTTCCTCAGCTAGAATTTTGGATTATTAATTTTAGATCTATCTTCTTTTCTAATATATCCATTTAATACTATAAGTTTTTCTCTAGGTACTGCTTTTGCTGCATTCCACAAAATCTGACGTTTTGTGTTCATTGTCATTTACTTCAAAAAATTATTTCTCTTAGGATTTCTTATTTAACCCTGGTGTTATTTAGAAGTATGTCATTTAATCTCTACATTTGAAGATTTCCCAATTATTTCTGTTACCCAAGTTTCAGTTAAATTCCATTGCTGTCTGAGAACATAATTTATATAATCCTTTTTTAAAAAATTGGTAGAATATGTTTTCTCATCTCGGATGTGGTCTATACTAATGAATGTTTTATGAGACCTCAAGAGGGGTACATATCCTACCAGTATTGAATGAAGTATTCTATACATTTCAATTCAATCAAATTGATTGATGGTGCTGATAAGATCAACTATATCTTTACTGGTTTTCTGTTTACTTGACCTATTAACTACTGGAACAGGTGTTTACCTGTCCAAGTATAATAGTGGATTTGTTTATATTTTCTTGCATTTCTATTGGATTTGCCCTCATGTGTTTTAGTGCTCTGTTGCTAGGTGCATATACCTTTAAATTATTATGACTTCTTGGAAAACTGACCACTTTATCATAATGTATTTCCCTTTGTATCCTTGATATATTTTCTTGTTCTGAAAACTGCTATGCCTGCAATTAATATACTTACTCTGGCTTTTTTAAAAATTGAGCTAGGACACATAGCTTTGTCTACCCCTTTACCTTTAATTGATATATGTCTTTATAATTAAGATGGACTTATTTTGGACAATGTATAGTTTGGCTTTGTGTTTATTTTTATTTATCTACTCTTGACAGTCTCTGTATTTTAATTGGTATATTTTGATCATTCACATCTAAAGTGATTATTGATAAATTTATGTATTCTATGTCTCTCTTCAGTGCCCTTGGTCTTTGTTTATTTTTTATCTTTCCCAAATATCTGATTTCACTAATTTTAATTGAGGATTTTATTTGATTCCATTTTCTCTCCTCTTTCAACATGTCAATTATACTTTTTATAACAAATTAGTAGCCACTTAGAGTTCATAGTATACATTTACAACTAGTTTAACTCCACTTTCAAATAACACTATACCACTTATTGGTTAATACAGGTACCTTATAATCAAGTACTCTTAACTCCTCTCTCCCATCATCCTTTATAATGTTCTGGTCATCATTCCATTTCTTTTGTATTATAATGGCCCAATATATTGGTATTAGTATTACATTAAACAAACAGTCTGGAATTATTAGAATTAGGTCATCAAGAATAAGAAAAATGAAAGATTCTTTTTCCCTCTACTCATTCGGTTTTTGATGGTTTTTGTTTCCTTATGTAGATCTCATTTTGTGATATTTATCATTTTCCTTCTCCTTGAAAGTACTTTTGAATATCTCTTTCAGTATAGTCTCCTGGCAATGGCTTTTCTCAATTTGAAAGTCTATTTCTCTTTCACTTTTGAAGTATAATTTTGCTTGATATAGAAATCTAGGTTGTTGAGGTATTTTTCCTTTCTTTCTTTCAATATTTTACATCGTTTTCAGTATCCTCTGTGGTTTTTTGTTTTTGTTTTTGGTTTTTCTGAGACATTGTCTCTCTCTGTCACCCAGACTGGAGTGCAGTGGTGCAATCTCAGCTTACTGCAACCCCCAACTCCTAGGTTTGAGCAATTCTCCAGCCTCTGCCTCCTGAGTAGCTGGGATGCCAGGTGCCAGCCACCACGTCCATCTAATTTTTATGTTTTTAGTAAGACAGGGTTTCATTACGATGGCCAGGCTGGTCTCGAACTCCTGACGTTTAGTGATCTGCCTGCCTCGGCCTCTCAAAGTGCTGGGATTACAGGTGTGAGCTATAATGCTCGGCCCATTTTCAGTATCGTTTTTGTTGCATGGTTTTTGATGGGAAGTCCAATATAATTGATATAATATTTTTCTATAGTTTACATGTTTTGTATTTCTCTGATTTATTTCATATTTTCTCCTTGTCATTGGTTTTCTGATATTTGAACATATTATGCCAGGTGTAAAATGTTTGGTATACGGCCTGAATAGCGTTCTTTGAGTTTCTGGTTTTAAGGTATAACGTCTATGATTAATCTTGCAAAATTCTGGCCCTTACTATTTAGAGTAGTTTCCATATTCTGTAAGATTTGTCTTCTTCTCTTCGTGCTCCAGTGACCATGTTACACATTTTGAAACTGTCCCACAGCTTCTGCAGATTCTCTTCTGTTTATTTTTAATTATTTTCTCTCTTTGCATTTCCGTTTGGGAAGTTTATATTGACATATCTTCAAGCTCACTAATTATTTCCTCATCTATGACAAGTTTATTGATGAGCTCTCCCTTCACCTTTTTATTTCTATAGTATTAAAATATTTTTAGCATTCCCATCTCTCCACTTATTTTATTCTTTGTTCTTGGATGTCGTCTAAAAGACTTTACCTTTCCTTCTTATAGTAGGAATGGGTTTTCATCTTTATTAGATTGATATGTCTGTGGGGGAATAAAATAATTATCTACAAAATGGAAAACTGGATGTAAAGATGCAGTGTTTAAAATGGACACCTAATGCAGAATTGGGCTGACCAATATGAACAGCACAGGAAAGACAAGGAGGGATGAAAACCAGGGACTAGAAATGTTTCCTGGTGTACAACAGACATTAGAGAGAAAGTGGCTGAGTCACATTGGAAGACCAGCTCTCCAAAGAATCTGAATAAAAAAGGAATGTCAGTCCAGTTGTTGATTTCATAGAGGATTTCATAGAGTGGAAGACCTTTGAGGTTACAGAAGGAGTCCCGACCAGGAACAAAATGGCCGAGCCCCTAAAAAAAGGCAGGGCTTGACTTTTTATACCAGAAGTACACAGTGGTGCTTAAACAAGCTTGCAAGTATAGAACAAAGGTAATTCATTAAGCAATGACAGGCACCTAACTTAGGCTTACATATGACTGTTGCTATGCGACCCAGATGTTCGCTATCTGTAGAGCTCAATGATTCTAGCACTGGCCTTATCTATTGCTTTCTGCTACAGTGCCCAAAAGGCAAGAGTCCTGCCTGCTTGGCAATTTTTATGACCTTCACTGTGTTACAGAAACTTACAGTTATCAGCTATAGAGAACAAGAATACAAGAATTTATAAACTTATAAAACTTGCAAAGCAGGATACAATCCCATGGGAGGGGTAAGGACTCAGGGAAGTTTGCTTATAAAAGAAAAACTTAATTTCTGCTTCTCTCGCCTGCATTCATTTTATTTTTATTAATTTTTCCTTTTCCTGTGATCCCAGCTACTCAGGAGGCTGAGGCAGGAGAATCGCTTGAACCTGGGAGGCAGCAGGTGATTTCACCAGTGGCATGAAGGAAGACCAGCCTCAGGGCTTCACCCAGGGTTAACATTCAGGCACAGAATTCAGTCTGGATTGTGGGGGAAGGGGAGTGGCAAAAGAGAAAGCATTTATTTAGAATGAGGCACATTCACATGTACAAGGACTTGGAGACCAGAAAACATTTTAACGCGAGACAAGAAGGCAGAGAAGCAAATCTCAGAATTAGATAAATAGGCTCAGCTCCACTTAAATCAAATTCTGTACTTTTGAACAAGATATAACAAATGTCTTCTACGTATGGCTAAAATTCATCATTGAAATCATGTGAGACTCATCTCATAAATACTAGATCATGTGGCCCCAGGGTTTAAAAAATAAGACTATAGAGGCTGAGGAATAGTGCCTGGCAATAAATATGAATAGGTGTTTTTATGCCTTCCACTGTATCAGTTCCGAAAAAGAGAGAGAGAGAGAGTTGCCCTTTTCCTAACACTATTTTGTCACTTAATGTGTCTTTTGGCAATTTGTACGATGTTTTAATACAACTTAGCAAGCTACTTTAGTGAAAAGATAGAAATATTTCCCCAAAGTCACAAAGGTTCATAAACCCACGACTTCATTTAAGAAATAACTTTTTTCTAAAAAAACTTGCTGTGTCATGTACACAAACTCTAAAATTTTAAAGCTTAAAATTTAACAAGGGAAACATTTTACACTGAAGATGATTGCCAGGGCACTGTGGCTCATGCCTGTAATCACAACACTTTGGGAGGTTGAGGAGGGTGGATCTCCTGAGGTCAGAAGTTCAAGACCAACTTGACCAACATGAAGAAACCCCATCTCTATTGAAAATACTAAATTAGCTGACGGTGGTGGCACATGCCTGTGATCCCAGCTACTCAGGAGGCTGAGGCAGGAGAATCACTTGAACCCAGGAGAGAGAGGTTGCAGTGAGCCAAGTTGGTGCTATTGTACTCCAGCCTGGGCAACAAGAGTGAAACTCCATCTCAAAGAAAAAAAAAAGCAAAAGATTTAAAACTCATTTTATAGAAAAAAAAATGCAAAATATTGAAATGTATTGAAGAGTTTAAGTTAGAAAGCATTGACCTGAGGAAACAATTGCATTTTCCTTCATTTAGGAATCACATAATTAAAAATAATACCTAATTAATAGTTCAAATTAAAAATAGTACCGATGGAACGTATTTTATCAAAGATCAAACTCAGACAAGAAGAGAACTAGAAATAGCACCCACATCCCAATTTCTATTCTTCCAAAAATTTTACAGTGAAAATAAAACTTCAGAGCAATATATTTGACCAAGCTGATTTGAAGGAATTCACTGATCAGATGAAATTAAATCAACTGATTTTCTCAATGAAAGACTTTATTTTTTCAAAGCAAGAGAAAAAATATGTAATCATTTCTTATGAGTTAGGTTCTATATGCTATTGGATGTTTTTATATATTTATTTCAGAAGATTTTCACAAACATCTTGAAAAATAAGTATTATTCCCATTTTAGAGAAAAATTATCTGATTTTGATTGCAAAGCTTATTCTCAATTTTATACAGAAAATGAGGTAAAGCAGGTTTATACATTCAAATCTGTCTGCTTGAATATAAAGTCTTCTATTGCTCTTAATAAAATGTTACTTTCAAAAAAACCAGGAACTAATACCATTAGCAAAGTAACCGAATCAAATTAATCAAATTAATCTGCATAATCAAATCAAATTAATCTGTATAGTATCCCCAAAACATCTTTTTCTAACTCATGAACAGTGAATACTCAGAAACAGATGAAAATGACAGGTAAAATTAACAATGACAGACAACCTAATTCAAGGATAAGATAAAGAGGACGTTAAATATCTGGTAGATTAAGCTGCTTTAAGAAAAAATTAGTCAATTTCAACTCATGTACATTCCATTTTAACTAAAAAGTGACTGAAAAGATTATAATGATGTTTTAAAAGTACCTATAAGTAAATGAGGCATTAATATTAATATTTAAAAATCTGTAATTTTAGCTCAGGCTAATCTTGAGCTCCTGGCCTCAAGCAGTCCTCCTGCCTTGGACTCCCAAAGTGCTAGGATTACAGTGTGAGGCACCACACCTAACCAAAAAAAAAAAAAAATCTGTAATTTTAAAAATGTTTTATTGATACGTAATGGTACATATATATGGGTACATATGACATTTTGTAACATGTATACAATGTGTGATGATCCAGTCAAGTGATGATATCAATCACCATGAGCGTTTATCATTTCTATGCATTGAGAACATTTCAAGTCCTCACTTCTAGCTATTTTGAAATGTGCAATGTATTTTTGTTAGCTATAGTCACCCTCCTCTATTATGAAACACTGGAATGTATTCATTCTGTCTAACTGTGTGTTCGTACCCATTAATCAACCTCTCTTTATCCTCCTTCTTCTTGGCTTGTGGTAACCATCCTCATACTCTTGACCTTTATGAAATCAACATTTTTAGCTCCCATGTATGAATAATTACATGTGGTATTTGTCTTTCTAAGTCTGGCTTTTTTCACTTAACACAATGACTTCTAATTCTCTGAAAACCCCATGTTGTTGCATATCATGATTTCATTATTGTTGTGCACAAAATAGTATTCCTTTGTGTAAATACACCACATTTTCTTTATCCATTCATCCATTGGATACTTATATTGATTCCATATCTTTGCTATTGTGAATAGTGCTGCAAAAACGGAGTACATGTATCCCTTTGATATACTAATTTCCTTTCCTTTGGATGAATGCCCAGTAGTGGGACTATTGAATTGTGTGGTCATTCTATTTTTAGGTTTTTTTTGAGAAACCTCCATACTGTTTTCTGATATGGCTGTACTAAGTTACATTCCCACCAAAGTATATGTAAGTTCCTATTTCTCTGCATCCTTGCCAGCATCTGATATTTTTTTTGTTTTTGATGATAGCTGTTCTAATTGGGCTAAATTGGTATCTCACTGTGGTTCCGATTTGCATTGCTCTGATGATCAGTGACATTGAGCATGTTTTATATACTTATTAGCCATTCGTATGTCTTCTTTGGAGATATATCTATTTGTATCCTTTGTTCATTTTTATTAGATTGTTTGTTTTGTTTTTGACTGCTTTGACCTCTGTAAACATTCTGACAAATAGTTTGCAAATATTTTATCCCATTCATCAGGCTGTCTCTTCACTCTGTGGATTGTTTCCTTTGCTGTTCAGAAGATTTTTACTTTAAATAAGTCTCATTTGTGTATTTTTGTTTATGCTGTCTATGCTTTTGGGATCTTTTTGGCCACAAAATCTTGGCCTACACCAATGTCCTGGTCCTGTAGTGTTTCTGCTATGTTATCTTCTAGTAGTTTTATAGTTTGAGGTCTTACATCTAAGTCTTTAATTCATTTTTATTTGATTTTTTATTTGGTGAGAGATAGATGTCTAGATTAATATTTCTGTATATAGATATCCAGTTTGCCTTGCTACCCAAAGCCATCCTCAGATTCAGTGCAATTCCTATCAAAATATGAATGATTTTTTTCACAGAAATAGAGAAAAACATCCTAAAATTTATATAAAGCCAAAAAATTGTCTGAATAGCCAAAGCAACCCCAAGGAAAGAGAACAAAGCTAGACGCAGCACACAGCCTGACTTCAAAGTTTATTACAATGTGATAGTAACCAAAACAGCATGGCATTGGTAGAAAAATATATAGACCAATGGACCAGAATAGAAAACCCGGAAATAAGTTCACATATTTACAGCCAATTAATTTTTAACAAAGGCTCCAAGAATATACTTTGGAGAAAGGACACCCTCTTCAATAAAAGGTGCTGGCAAGCTGCAATATTAATAGTACATTATATTAACAGTATATAATATTCACATCTTTAAAAGATTTCTAAATATAAAAAGTGATTCCTCTACATTGAGAAAAGTTCAGTAAAGGAATATTTATTGTATCTTCATGGTAATATAGAATATTATTGCAAAATCTATTATAAACCCAAGAAAAACATGATGTAAATATAGTTATCAAGAGCAAATATGCGTTTCTCACTATTCCATTTGGAATAGAAATGTCTCATCTTGAAGCCATGGCTTTAGCTAACATCTGCATCCTTGACATCTACCTCTCAAGTTGTATAAGGCTCTTTAAAAACAAACAAATAAAAGAACCAGATACTACACCATAATATCTTACTTTATGTGTGTTTGCTGCACTATATTTAAACAGCAAAAACATAAGGAAGAGGGAGAGACGAAAGAAAAGAAGAAAAGAAAGCTGAAGCCAATGAGACATTTACTAGAGAGTAAATCCATACAATTTTGCAATATGTATCCATTAAGAATGATAATACAGAGATATTCATTCATTAATCAGAAAGGCTGTTCCTAATGTACATGAAAAAATAAACAAAAATTGTATACATGGGTAAATATATGAACAGAAATATGTTTAGAATTATGTACAGTATACATAATTTTATAATTATCTGTTATCCTGAACACTATATTTTTTCAAAGAAAATTAACTACTTACAGAACTTAAAAATTATTAAAGTGAATACAATGTTCAACTGCAGGATGAAAATTAGAAACTCAGAGTCCCTGAGAGTTTCAGGCCATTATTATCCATTTTACCATTTGGGGAACCCACCTATTTAGAGAGCTCCCATGTCACTAGTGAATTTTAATTGTACTTCCCCTAAAATTTGTATGCAAGTTAAGGAGAAAAATGTTATCTCAGCTTGCAATTTCTAGTAATGTTTCTAAATCCAAATATCTCCCCAGTTATATTTTATTTAGGAAAATCTAGCTTAAAATATAGGAAACATATTTATACTTAAATTGGAAAATATTTACACTGAACCATTGAATGACAATTCACTGACCAGTTCATGTTATATCTCAATGTCATGAAGGACTGAAGCTAAGCTGACCTTCTGCACATCTCTGTAAACGTTTCCTGTCTGTGCCACTGTAAGCTTTTAATAACCACACTGAGAGGGGAAGAGCAGGTCACTGATGCCCTTTCTATGTTTGTTCCTTGGGAAAGGATTTCAGAGCAGATACGTGAAAGTGGTGATTTACTGTCCATTAAAAGGTGCTAATAAGCAGAAAGAAAAAAAGTGCATCCAGTGCCTGCCCTGGCCCCTCAGCCCTGGATGTCTGCATTGTGTAGGTGCTGGGAGCTAATGAACCTTTTTATATGGCCAGCCATAAAAAGGGCCAATGGCTCTCTCTGCGGTAATGGACTCTACAGTGAAACCTGCCTAACAGGCTTCATGAGGAACTATGAAAAAATCAATTGCCTCATTGAGGTCAGTCTCACATGGCTTTGCAGTAGGATCATCTAGTAGAGGTCAATCCACCATTTCATGAAAATTAAAAATTGGCTTTAAAACTGTATGTTCCCCTTAATTTTAAAAGAAGACAAAATATACATTTCCCACTCAATCAGTCATGATGTCTATATCATAAGTCAAAAACAATGAGAAATAAAAAGACAGCAGAAGTAAATAAGGAAGTTAATGATTATTTTGTTCCCATCTGTTTAAAAACAATAATAATTTATATTAGCATGGTACTTTCAAGCCACTGATCATTTTTTGACAGCCTTGTGAGGTAGGAATTTTTATCTTTGTTTTGCACTTGAAGATCAAGTCATTCAGCCAGGGCTGAACCTAGATTTAAATTCTGCTGTTATTTCTAATTGAAGTGGGTGGTTGGTACCTTTTCTCTTTGTTATCTCCCTTTCTCCCATTTCAAGTAGATGGTCCAGACAATATGCTCCTTTGTCTCAGGAAACATTTATGGCAGGAAAAAAAATTCATGTGCTTGGAATCAAAAGCCTTCCTTTCCCTTGGTTCCCTCTTTCTTTTCTTCCTTCCTTTTTCTTTTTCTTAAAGGCCAGTTCCATTAAAAAGATGACTTTGCCTAGCATAGGCAAGGACTTCATGACTAAAACACCAAAAGCAATGGCAACAAAAGCCAAAATAGACAAATGGGATCTAATTAAACTTAAGAGCTTTTGCACAGCAAAACAAACTATCGTTAGAGTGAATTGGCAACCAACAGAACGAGAAAAAATTTTTTTGCAATCTACCCATCTGACGAAGGGCCAATAACCAGAATCTACAAAGAACTTAAACAAATTTACAAGAGAAAAACCAACAACCCCATGAAAAAGTGGGCAAAGGATATGAACAGACACATTTCAAAAGAAGACATTTATGAGGCCAACAAACATATAAAAAAATGCTCATCATCACTGGTCATTAAAGAAATACCAATCAAAACCACACTGAGATACCATCCCATGCCAGTTAGAATGGCGATCATTAAAAAATCTGCAGACAACAGATGCTGGAGAGGATGTGGAGAAATAGGAACACTTTTACACTGTTGGTGGGAGTGTAAATTAGCTCAACCATTGTGGAAGACAGTGTGGCAATTCCTCAAGTATCTAGAACTAGAATTACCATTTGACCCAGCAATCCCAGTACTGCATATATATCCAAAGGATTATAAATCATTCTATTGTAAAGACACATGCACACGTATGACAATAGCAAAGACTTGGAACCAACCCAAATGCCCATCAAGGATAGACTGGATAAAGAAAATGTGGCACATATACACCTTGGAATACTATACAGCCATAAAAAAGGATGAGTTCATGTCCTTTGCAGGGACAGGGATGAAGCTGGAAACCATCATTCTCAGAAAACTGACACAAGAACAGAAGAAAACCAAACACCACATGTTCTCACTCATAAGTGGGTGTTGAACAATGAGAACACATGGACAGAGGGAGGGGAACATTACACACTGGGGCCTATTGGGGGGTGGGAGGGGTTGGGGAGGGATAGCAGAGGGTGGGGATATTGGGGAGGGATAACATTAGGAGAAATATCTAATGTAGGTGATGGGCGGACGGAGATCGCAAACCACCACGGCATGTGTATACCTATGTTAACAATCCTGCACAATCTGTACATGAACCCCAGAGCTTAAAGTATAGTAATAAAAAAAAGAACAAATAAACCTATTTTTTAAAAAAAGATGACTTTGTCCCAGAGAGAAGAGGTCATGAACAACCTTGGAAGCAGAAGGAGAAAATCAGAGATTTCACTGAGACTGGGAAAGTGTTCTGGCTAAGAGAACCTCGGTAGCAACAATGCCAATGCTTTGGAATGAAAGATATGGCTAAAAAGAGAAGCGCTGGCAAAAAGTGTCACAGAAGCTGAAAAACAAAAACAAAAAACAAACCAACCAACAAAGAAATGGAGAGGATCAGCTATTGGAAGCAATGATGAAGTGGGCTGAATAATGAAAAAGTCCACATCCTCATTCCCAGAATGTGTGAATGTGACCTCACATGACTTCACAGATCTGATTAAATCAAGGATATTGAGATGGAAGATTATTCTGGATGATCTCCATGGGTCCTAAATATAATCACATGTGTCACTATAAGAGGGAGGGAAAGAATATTTGCGTGTAGAAGAAGACATGTGGCCCTAGGAACCAGAGGATGAAGTCACGTCAGGAAGGGGTCGCAGCCCTGAGGTAGATAGCAGCAATATTGTGGCGATGGTGACAGACCCCTTGAGGAATAGGCAAGGCTGTGCAAATGCTGAAGTGTGAGAATTTATCCTCCAAACACCTGTGACCTTTACAAGCACTATGTAAAAATCTCTGCTGTCAAAATTGCTGGTGTAAGGATTTCTGTTGCAATTGCTTTGTTTTTCTCGTAGAGTTGACTGTCGTTATGCAATGCCTGTCTTTATCCCTGATAACAGTCCTCATTGTGTAGACTATTTCATTTAGAACTGATATAACTAATCTAGCTTTATTGTATATCCTTTTGGGGGTTTCTGTTTTGTTTTGATTTTGATCTTTGGTTTTGCTGTGTCCTCATATAAAAGACAGAAAGTGTGTGTGTGTGTGTTTGTGTGTGTGTGTATGTGTGTGTCTGTGTCAGAGAGAGACAGAGAGAGAGAGACAGAGAGCCATCAGCCTCTTCCTCTTCTTTAAGGATGAACCCCATTATGCCCCACTGTCCAATTACTTCATCTAATCCCAACCACCTCACAAAGGCCCACCTCTAATTAACATCATACTGGGTATTAGAGCTTTGCCAACATATGAATTGTGTGGGGACACAAACATTAAATCCACAAAACATATTAATAATAGCTTTTCAAAAATTTCACATCTGATATTTCCAGCATTTATGTTACGTCTGAGATGGGTTCTGATGATTGTTCTGTCTCCTCGGGTTATGTTTTTGCTTGCCTCTTGTTCCGCCTGCCTCAAGTTGGGTACGCTGTGTCACCCAGTAGCTACTAAAACATCTTTTTCTTAATGCTTAGACATAAGCACATCTTTTCTTGTGAGCTGCGTCTTCCTGCTTAGCATTGGCCATTTCCTTTGCTCTGCTATCTAGAGAGACTGTCCCTGCAGTTCTCCCAGCTCTATTCCACGTGATTTGTTCTCAAGACTTCTTTGCACGGTACTAGCCTGTGCAGAGGGGGCATTTTCTGGTGTTCTGAGGAAGTCTCACTCTTAAGCAGATGCTGTGATTCTGGGTCTGAGGGTATGATCTTCACAAGCATTGTAGCCTTCAGATTTCTCTCTGCCAAGTATTTCTCTCTATCACCAGCAGGGATAGAGCTTTTGTTATCTTTTTCTCTTTCCCCAGTCTTCAATGGGCTTTCCACAAGTGTCCTCAATCCACCTTTTTATTGCTTATTTTTCCCCCTGCAGATTGAAAATGTTGTTTCTTAGGAGAGAAGAGGGAGATAGCTCTGGGCATAATTTCTGGTGAACATTCCCTTCCCCAGACTGCACCAGGGGGAAGCTTTCTAGGAATTCTCCTTGATGTTCCCTTGAGTGTTTGGAGCAGCTTCTGAGAAATCCTTTGTAAAAACAAAAGTGTGCAAAGTATGCCTCTGAAAGTGTGTAAATCCCCTCCTCCACATCCCTGACCTACAGGATTTTCGTCATCTCAGGATAATCCACACTTAGCTTTAGCAGTTCATTGAGAGTTTCCATCTGCACCTTCTGACCAACTAATTTCACTGACATCTGTTCCAGTTGAGCAAATTTGGCGGTTCTATTTCTCCCTGTGATTTCAGATCTCTGATGAATTCAGGAAAAGTTATTATTTGACCAGTGTTTCTAATGTTGTGCTGGTGGGAACAACGCCCTTGCGAACAGCACTCAAGTGATCAGGACCCTCCCACTAGTAAACATCAGCCCCCCTCCCTTCTTGGAGCTGCCTCCTTGCTAATGCGCTGACTTGACAACAAATACAAGTCCGTTAAAATGTCATCAAAATATTTTGTTATAAGTGTTCTCTAGTTAAAGCAAAGGGCATCCTGTTTATCAAAAATAATTAATTTGAAAGAGAAAAACAAAGATAGTTTTTGTTTTGTTTTATTTGATTCTGAGTCACATATCAAATTAAAGCTACCCTACTACAGATTCAACAAAAGCCAAATCCTGTTTTATGATGTTTGGTATACACTGTTAAACAACTGCACATTTGGTAATGATTGTCCTTAAAACCTTCAACATCTAATAATAGGAAATCGTTGATCTTATTCTGACCATTATGTAAAAAAGAAAATTATTCCTTTTTTACATTGATTTTATTCCTTCAAGAAACTTGGGCACCATATGTGAAGATAATGCCCCAGTGCACAAAACAGTGCCCTGTAGGCCAAAACAAATGAATTTGTCTGCAAAGAAGGAGCAAGAGATTCTGCACAATTGGTTTCTGCCCTAAATAAATTTATTTCTGAGGAAAATTGAATCCGATTTGAAAAAGTAGCTAATAAGGTTAATGTCAACAGGAAACATGTTTGTTTGTCTCCTGTTGACGTTATCTCAAGGAGTTAAATTAATTATAAACTATGTGTGATCCAACAGGACTATTATTTTCTGAGTTACGTTATAATAAAAAGTTCAATAAAGTGGAATTTCAGCAAATAAGGGGTCTAATCTTGCCTCTGTCACTGAGTTGCTGAGACAAAGAGTTGTACTGAATGTTCTTTAAGATTCATTTGAACTCTAGACGTGATTCTAAATAGGTAAATTAACTAATAAAAGCATTTACGGTACTCACACTTCATGCTAAATATTATCACGAAAATATGGCAATGGGTAAAACTAAGAGCAAAATATCTGCCAGTAGCTAATGCGGTAACACTGAGCATCAGCAAATAAAGGAGGCAGTGTTGAAAATATGAAATTAGTTTAAAATACATGAAAATAAAATTATAAAATAAAATAAATGATATTACCAAATGCTCATGAAGGACATTAACCAAATAGAATGAAGAAGTAACACACTTCATGGGTGTTTCCCCAAAGTTTATTTTTAAATGAGATTTTAACTTTAGAACAATTTTAGATTTCCCAAAAATTATGAAAATATACTGAGATTTTTCATATACCTGCATCAAGTTTTCTCTTATTATTGACATCTTAAATTAATATGGTTCATGTTTTGCAATTAATGGACTATCATTAATGAATTATTAATAATTTCATTATTAATAAGTAATCATTGTATTAATGATCAATCATTGGTATCAGTATTTTATTATTAACTAAAGGTCATACTTTTATCTGACTTCCATAGTTTTGCCTATTTTTTTTTCTGTCCCCGCACCCATGCAGGATGTCACATTGCATTTAGTTGTCACGTCTCCTTGGCGTGACAGTTTCTCAGGCCTTCCTTGTTTTTGATGTTATCAACAATTTTGAAAAATACTAGTCAAGTATTGTGCACAGTGTCCCTCCATTAGGATTTGTTTAAGGTTTCCTCATCATTTTACTGGGATTGTGGGTTTGGGGGAAGGCCACAGTGATAAAGTGCCATTCTTGTGACATCTTGTCACGGGTACATGCTGTCCATATGACTCATCACTGTTGATGTTGGCCTCCATCATCTGGCAGTGGTAGTGTTTGTCAGGTTTCTTTACTTTAGAGTTACTCTTCTTTCCCATTTTCAGACTGTATGCTTTGGAAGAAAATAACTGTGTAGCCAGGACTTAAGCAGCATGGAGCTATGCTACGCCCCCTTGAGGGTGTATTTCCAATGGTTGACCACTGGAGACCATTTTTTTGGTGTTGGATGATTCCCAGACCCTCATCCAAAATCAGTGCTATTTTCTACTGCTAATAGTGAAAGTGTCTCATCTAATCACTAAAATGAATCTGGTTTTCATGTTTTATTACCTTCTCAAGATGCAATATATATTTTGTTGATGTTTGAAAGGAGAAATGAGAATCACATGCATACAGAATTTTATGGTCAGTAAGGAGACTAATTTAGAGATGGAACGTGACATTATACCCCAGCCCTAAGGAGTTAAAAATTTGGCCTGCTATTTATGGTAAAGACAGAGTCCGTTTCAAATCTCAAAAACAAAAACATGGAAGTTACCATGTTTTCTTAGTCTTTTCAGTGTTGTTTCAATGGGCTTTCTGGTGTCAGTGATATTCTGTTCTAAAATGAAAGAACAGACAACTCAATATTAATCTAATCTAAGACTAGTCATGCTTCACCATATGGGACTCCTTACCTGTATTTTTAGAATGTGATGCAGATATTTGATAAAGGCTAAGGCGAGTAAACCCAATTTATAAGTTTTGGAGGCTTATGCTGCCGGGGTGATAAAATTAATCCACATAAATGTTCTAAGACAAAAAAGAAGACACATTGCTTCAGGAACAGATCATGAGAGGCCAAACCCCAGTCCATATAGCAAAGCATTTTTAATGTTGTTCTGCATTTCCTACAGTGGTCAATTAATTCAAAGTATGTGTCAGAGATTAAACATGTAGCATTGTGTTATTGAATTACTATCTAGCTTCCTCAGTTCTAAAATGCCATAAAATATAAAACACATTGATCTAATAATAGCTTTATCAGGGAGAAGGGAACTACTACATTAAAATTACATATCTGTATTTCATTCACTTTAAAGAAAAAAAGATTGTAAAATGTGAAAAAAAAATTTAAATTTTAATTGTTACAATGTGTCACAATTATTTTATTTTTTAATTTTTCCTAACAATGGCATTATTTAAAGATAAATATGTAACCTCCAGGAAACAGTCAACATATTTTTAATTAAATTATTTGCTTTATAATTTACATTCCTTCACAAAAATATAACAAGTCTAGAATAAATAATAACCTAAATTTAAAAATATATATAATATTTTAATGAACAAAGTAATATCCGTGTTTTGGTATTTTGTTCTGTTTTAAAGCTCTTGGAGTAACATTTTTTGTCAATTTGATATTTTTTGGTGAGGTCTGATGTGGCATATTTTATACTTCGTGAAATATACCACTTTAAGTGTTACAGTTGATGAGTATGGACAAATGTACAGAGTTGTGTAATGACCATCATAATTAAGATGTAGAACCATCCTATATCCTACGAGTATTTATGTGCAAGACTTATGGAAGCATAAGCTTTCATTTCTATTGGGCATATATTGAGGAGTAAACTTGGTGGGTCAATTAAATTTAACGTAATTATTAATATGGTTGGATTAAAATGTATGACTTTCATTTATGTTTTCTATTTCTCCATCCTATTCTTGATTACCTTTTCCTCTTGTTTTAGATTGAGTGAATATTTTATCTCTAATGATTGATATTAGGTATGAAAGATACATGTTAACTTATCACAGCCCACCTTCAAATAATAATACACCACTTCACAAAGCAAATAAGAAGTTTACATTTTACTTCAATTTTCTCTCCCATGCTTTGGGCTATTGTTTTCACACATTTTACTTCTGGCTATGATACAAGAACTTTAATACATTATAACTACTTTTATTTAAACAATTATCTTTTAAGGCAGCTAAAGATAACACAAACTATATTTTATGTTTATCTTTACTTTTACTGTTTCTAGTGATGTAGTGTTTAGATTCAAATCGCCACCTGCTTTCATGATCTTCTGCCTAAAGGATTTTCTTAACATTTCTTCTAGTGCATATCTACTGGCAATGAATCATTTCAAATTTTGTTTTTCATGAAAAGTCTATATTTCATCTTAATTACTAAAGGATTTTTTAGTGGGTAGAGATTTTTGAGTTGATTGTGTTTATCTCCCCTTTGAGTATGTTTAAGATTTGTTCCACTGCCTTTGATCATCCAGTGTTCCTGATTAAAAACCTGCTGTAAGTCCTCCCTGCCCCATTGTATGTAAGGCTTCCTTGTGCTTTGACCTTTTTGGTTTCCTGGAGTTTTCCTATGTTGTGTCTAGTTGTGGAGTGTTTTGTTTTGTTTCATTTTTAGTAGGGAGGTTTCTGAGCTTTTTGGACACGTGGTTTTGTTTCTTTCATTAATTTCACAAAATGTTTACTCATTACCTTTGTGTATGCTTTTGCTTCTCTCCTCCTTTGAATTTCTAATTCCAATTATGTTAGACAATTTGGATTTGTCACATGATCCTTGGATGCTCCATTCTATTCTTTCATATTATTTTTCTTTGTAATTCAGCTTGAAAATTTTTATTAACCTAACCTTCAAGTTTACTAATTCCTTTTTTTTATTTTTTGTATTCAGCCTATGGATTAATCATCAAATGAGTTCTTCCTGTCTGACATTGAGGTGCTATTTTCTAGTATTTCTATTTTATTCTTACAGTTTTCAACTTTCTGCTAAAGTTCTTCATGTATTCATATATATTCAACTACATATTTCTTTCCACTGTATCATTTAACATGATAAGCATACTTTAAAGTCCTTGTCTAATAGTGCTAATATCTGGGTCTTCTCTGAATCTTGTTATGTTGATTGCTTTATCTCTTGACATTTGATTTTTTTCTCCATTGTTGCTTATTTTGTTTCTTACAATTTTTATTGACTCTAAGATACTGTATAGATTAAATGGTAGAAACTAAAGTAAATTTTATTCATAGTCAAATATGGGCATCTCTCTTCTTCTCTAAGGCCATTAGTGTAGATGTTTGGTTCAGTCTCAGCGGTTGAATTAGACTTGCAGTTCACTGTTGCTTTGCTTACCTCCAATGCACCATAGGATTTAAGTTTCTTCATCAGTGGATTGCTGCTGCATTGTGCTTAGCAGTTGAGCCTCAGGTGACAGGGTTTTTTTTCTTGGTGTTTTGGCTCTACAATCAGCTTTCAGAAATCCACTCTACTTTTTCCTCCATTTGGGGCAAGCCCTACCCTCAGGAGCTGTGAGCTGAGCCTTCTCAGTGTTCCTTACCCTGGCCCTGTGGCAGTCTAGCTCTGCCTTGTGTCTGTGCTGGCTCTTGGACAGTAGGGATCTTTCTCCCCTGACCCTAGAACCTGCAGGCACTTCTCTTGTGTTGTTGCATGACCCTGGTCCTCAGAGACTTCCTTCCGTCCTCTCCGTCCCCTCTAGGGAAATCCTTGCTTAGGGCCTGAGGCAGGGAGAGTTTTACCTCCTTTCACAGCTGAAGATATCTTTCACTTGAACTCCTTTAGTAGAATCAGAGAACTTGGCATAGGCTCTGGAAGTTGCATGGTTAGCTGTACGCCCCCTTAAGGCTTTCACCCCAAGTAAAAAAGGGTCTGGGGAAGTGGGTGATATTTCTCAGCTGCTCAACAGAAGCAGTGATGGCCAGCATGCCTGCCTTGGCCATAGGAGAGGTGCTCCTGTCTCCTGCACTACTGGGATCTTCCTTGCCAGCACCTAATGGAGGTCTATGAGAAAGCATTTGAGAGTGAGCACAGACTCCTCTTACATCCAGCACTTCCAATCTAAACTGTTACATTTGGCATTTAGGAATTCATTAAATTTGCATGTGATTTCTTTGTATGCCCTCTTTCTCTCATGCTCTGCCAATGTACCCTGCCTGTCCTTGGAATGTCTCCTCAGGCTTCATAATACAAAACACTTGGTGCTCTGATGGGTTCAAGAAAAGGTACATCTGTAGATTTTATGACTTAGTCTAACTCTTAGGGTGAGAGTGGCATTCTCTTGAAGCTTTCTGCATGGTAAGTAGAAGCATAGCTCCTTTTCTGTTTTGCCCTGGTTGTAGTTATTATCAAGGATGAAACAGAGGACTAAGTTCCCCCTTGAATATTCCACATGCATCTTCTTCAGATTCTTCTACTTAGGGTTTTAAACCACAGACTCTTATATAAATAATTGTTTCAATACTCAAAGGGAAAGCTACAGGTAGCATTCATTTTACAGTAACTAAAGGGAAACTTTAGTTAAAACTCTGATATCTAAAGTCATATATAATAATGTGCTTCTAAACCGCAATAATGTCACAGCTGGTGTGACTCTAGCTATGAGAAAGTCACATCAAGTTATAAACAGTTTAAAAAGTTCCATTTAATAGATAACAACAGGAAATAATATTTTCACTATACTCCCTAAATCCTCTTTAAACAGTTTCCTAATTGCTCACCCCTGAAGTAAATTGCAGTCAGGTGGCTAAGCCTTGCAGGATCCTCCTGGTTTTAATCAAGATCAATCTGGCATAACAAGTTCACAGCTCTAAAATCTACTCATGATAGTTTCTCTACTTTCTCCAGCTTGAGTTTACTTTGGGATCAACAGCCAGTTGTGTGGCAAGGAGTGGTGGCTCACACCTGTAATCCCAGCACTTCAGGAGGCTGAGGTAGGCAGATCACCTGAGGTCAGGAGTATGAGACTAGCCTGGCCAATGTGGTGAAACCCCGTCTCTACTAAAAATACAAAAGTTAGCCAGGAATGGTGACAGGTGCCTGTAATCCCAGCTAATCGGGAGGCTGAGGCAAAAGAATCGTTTGAACCCGACAGGTGGAGGTTGCACTGAGCCGAGGTCATGCCATTACACTGCAGCCTGGGCAACCCGAACAAAACTCCATCTCAAAAAAAAAAAGTCATTTGTGGAAAATGTCTTCTTTTCCCTTTTCAATCCCAGCCACCAGTTCTACAGCTTGCTGCTTGTTTTCTTGGACCCTTCAAGGCCAGAGTAAAGGGGAGAGGAGATTACAGTAGGGTGATGGCTATAACTGCAAAGAGTGGAAAAGATTGTTTCTCAGTGCTTGCTGATTTCAGTGGCATAAGGCCTCCAGCAATGGCTGATTTTGTGCTACAAATGAGACATCACTAAATAAGGGAAGAAATGAAATGCACACAGTCACTTCATCTGAGCTCCAACACACACTGAATCGAAGGAAACATAGAGTTTCCCTTGTCCAGTGCCCATGTCCTGTGTTGGTGGTGCACTGCACATGGAAGTGACATGATTTTGAAACTTGTGTGGATCCCCTGAGATTCCCTCTTTGGGCCTCATGAACAATGCTCCTTCCCAGCTTATGACTCCCCTCTCCTGGGCTTCCATTTTTCCATCATTTTTCCTTCGCAAGTGGTACAAATGAGCAGTATTTATCCACTGGGTCCAATTTAATCCCTGAAAGGCATGCATCGTTGGTGGACATGCAGCTGGCTCAGCGTGCCACCCTATTTCCTCAGCCCTCCCGTGATGACTGGCCAGCTATGCACATTCTCTCATGTTTAGTCTCTTCAGGACTGAGTCAACTACCAGTTCTCAACGAGAAAAACCACCCACTCCCTTCCTTCAAGGAAAATGTGGGGAATAAATGACATGCTGACGTTTCTCTCAAGGGGATGCACACTGCCAGTTCATTGATGGGACATTTTACATAGCCTGGAGGTGAATAATAGGCTAATCCTGGCAGCATCAGCACCCAGGCTCTCAGAATTTCTTGAATAGGTAGTTAATCATCTTTACTTGGGACCTGAGGGATACCTGGCAGCTCTTGTATTGCTATTTCAGTTTGAGGGCTACATAAAAACCAAACAGAAAGAGTCCTATTTTAACTCTCATTCTAAGTCCTATGGCATTATATTTCCATTTAAATGCATGCAGAAGAAAAGTTAACTGAGATATACGTAAAGAAAAAATATAAGCCATTTTTGTAAAGATAGAATCCAGAAAATATTTTGAAGGCAGTAGCTTTGGAATGTGAAGCACACACACTGTGCTATCCCTTGCTAACAAGTGTATTTACAGATGTAAAATGATAAATAATTACCTTAAATGGCGAAGTTTTTAAGTTTTCCTTTCTTTTTTCAATTCATGACAAAGTGGTAAATGTGAGGCTCAGTGGGGTGGACTGAGAAGTAGGAAGTTCTGAATATTAATAGAAACCTCTCTCATGAATAGATTTATACTATAACCCTAAACATGTGGCTCTCATTTGTTTCATTTTCTTTATTTATAAAATTCAGGTAACTGAAGAGGAGAATTCACTAAAAGACCGGACATTAAATAAGAAGATTGAGATTTGTTACTTCACTCACTCTCATTCTCTTTCTCAGCCTCCCATTTTCCTCTCTCCTTTCTTTTGCCTCTAAACTTGTCCTCCACTGGTTTGTTTTCACATCTTTGCTTTCCATTTATGTTTAACCCCAATTGCAGCCTGCTTTCTTCCCACTGTCTATGGAAATTCTCCTCACATACACATGAGCCGTCTTCCCAGCCTTCGTCCTCCTTGCGCTGTCTTCATTACTTGACATGGAGTCATCTCCTTCCTTCTGATACTTTTTCTCCTTTGCTTTGGCGCTACATTCTCCTACTTAACTTGCTGAGTAAAAATCAGAGTTTAGTGACTTCTCTTCTTCAGTCTCATTACTGGATTTTTCTGTATCTCACTTTTCTCATCATTAAAGAAGGAACAAAGGAGTAATAATAGTACCTTACTCAGAGAGGTTTGCTAAACCTTTAATAACTGTATGGAAAGAACTGAGAGCAATGCCTTTCCTACAGCAAAGCTACATACATGCGTACTCTCTCACATTTTCACCATGACAAGAGTGAAAAATGTCATGCAACAATAGCTAATATTAATAGAATGTTTCTTCCATGCTAGTCACAATCATAAATTCTTCAAAGATAACACTTCATAGACAAATATAAGATATATAATTTAATTGTCACAATGTTACTGGAAAAGAGGTCTCTACCCAGACTCCAACAGTGAGTTCTTGGATCCTCATGCAGGAACAGATTTGGGGTGAGTCACAGAGCAGAGTGAAGTTAAGATAGTTTGAGACATCTCCGCTACAGAGTAGAGTGTCCTCAGAAAGCAAGAAGAGGAATGCCCCTACCTAAAACATAGTGCTTGCTTCTTCTATAGGAGAGCAGGGTGAGGAATAGTGTGCTTTCTGACAAAGGCTGTCATCAGCTTGGGACAGGCTGTCAGTATTGTCATTTTCTTGTGTAACTATTGGTTTTGACAAGAATTTATGGGTGTACTGTTATCTTAAAAGTGAAACCTATTCTTCAACAAGGAATACTTTTTGTTCAAAGGGGCCTTATGTAGCTGCTTAGCATCATTAACTGGTTCTCTCAGCCATAAATATCCTGTGACCAAGAAAGCCTGGCTTGCCAGGAATGTAACCCAGCAGGTCCAGTGTGTTTTGAGCTTTATTGAAGATGGACTCACTCTGGCTTGGATGCCTCTGACAACACAGTGTCAGAAAAGATGTTCAGATACCGCAATCTCACAGATCAAGAGGCCAGAGCCTATGGCTCACCCAAGGCCGTCATGCCTGGGAAGGAAAAAGCTCTGGGGCCTTTCATTTGCCTGACTGCAATTCCAGGGCTCCTTCACAAGCTCTGTTCTGCACACTGAAATGTCTGTAACAATGACACCTTTCTCTCTCTAAATATTTCAAATCCCTTTCTGCGTTTATTATCTCAGTTGCTGACATTACCAACCATGCAGTTACAATGTCTGGAAATTTCCATGAAAACTCAGTCTCCCTCTAGAGTCCCCATTCAATTAATCAGCGAGTCTTACTTGTGTCATCTCTGTGATGTCCCTTTACTTCACCCTCTCCTCTGCAGATCTCTGCTGCTCCGCTGCTCAGACCCTCATCATCTCCTGCGCATCAAATGAGTTTTCCCCTTCAGCAACGTTACCCTTCCACCCTATTCTCTGAAACTGCTACCATGATGTTGATTATAAAATACAGATATGATCATATAATTCTTTCCCATTCTGTATGAAAATCCAACACAGTTCTCTTCTGTCTATAGAATAAGTTACAGTTCTAAAATTGGTGCACTGGACCTTCACAAAAGCTTAAGTGTGCATAGATGGACTGATATGTTGAAATATGACAGACAAAGAGAGAGAGATTTTTTTTGATGGTACATGTACCAAAAACAAGCAAATTCCTGTTTTGCCACCACAAACTACCCCATGACCTTTTTTGTCTTAAATTCCTCTTTTTCTTCCTTTCTCATCTAGGAAAAATCCCAAACACATCTTGATATGTAACTCTGAAGAAAACTCCTGTAGCTTTCTCTGTAGGACTTTGTCCATAACCATAGCAGTCACTATCATATTGCAGGTTTTAGTGAGACCCTCTCACCCATAGGACAGGTCAGTCGTTTTCATTGTTGGGATCCCAGTTCCTAGCTTACTGACTGGCATTTAGCAGACAATAGGCACTTTCAGGTGTCTCTTTGTGGTAGCTTTCATTTTAGGTGCCACTGGAAGAAGACACAGAGATGGAAGGAGGTGGAAGGTAAAGGGCCCAGGTCCTCAGACTGCTTCCTGGCCATAGGGCTGGATGCTTTCTAACAAGTGCTGTTGAGATGGAAGGCTATCAGCAATTTAGATTGTTCCCGGAATGTTAATTCCCACAGAGGCATACACACGTTAAATGGGCTTTCCCTTTTAGCAACGCTATCCCCCCCACCCTATTCTGCCACCAGAATGTTGATTTTTAAAAATACAGACACGATTTATAATCCTTCCCCATTCTGCATGAAAATCCAACATGGTTCCCCCCATTTCTAGAATAAGTTGCGATTCCACAACGGGTGCCTTGGACAATGGGCCCTTTAGCTCCATTCCAACTTCCAGAGTTGATGAAGTGAAAGCATCGAGGGAGGAAAGTGATGACTCACATGGAATTGGTTTCCAGTAAACTGATTGCCTCTTCATTTTTTAAAGGGCATTTTCTCACATTTTTAGAAAGACTTTAACGTTAGTTCAGGATAGATTGCTTCCTCTGAAGACGCTCTCTAGTACTAGGTACACAGTCACGTGCACACATTCACGTGTCTGTGTGCACACCAGCACTTGTGTGTATGCGTGCATGACTGTCTATGTACACACATGTACATTCCTGATGCATCGCACATGCACCACACGTGTGCACGCATGCTCACACACATGCATGAACTCATGTGCATACCCACATATTCTAACATTCACAGGCACACTCAATACATAAAAACTCATACACACAACTGTGCATGCACACACACTCACACTCTCAAACTCACACTCAAACACACACACAACCACACACACATGCACTCACGCATATGTTCTCACATTCACAAACATACGTGTACATAAAAACTCATCCAAACTCACATACACATGCACACACACCCACAGGAACACTCTCACACATTCACACATGTACAGACACATACACACACAGAAACACATATATATACTCATGCAATACAATTTCTCTCACACACACACACACACACACATAGACAAACATGTACACTTTGCTACTATCTCCTTCTGGAAGTGAACTCCTGTCTCTGGACGCAGTGTGTTAATTCTTTCCTCAACCAGTAAAAAGCAGGCCTTAATGTAGAAAGTAAAATTAAAGCTGTGTGTGGTAAATTGTCTTGATATTTGAACAATTTTCTCTCAAAAAGGTGAAATATTTCCATTCCCACACAAACTGTTATTTTCAGGAGAAAATTCTATTTTCCCACAGAGACAGTGACTCATCTTCTTCAGGTTGGAGTTTATGTTTAGTAAAATGCTTTCCAGAGGCAGCTGGGCGACATGAATTTGTCTATTTCTCCCTGGTATCAGCAGCAAGAAAATGTTAGCATTCATTAGTGATTAAGACAAACTGTGCAATAAATACTGTGTGGTGAAATGCTACATTGTTCACGTATTTTCAAACAGTCTTCACCTTAGCCACTGTTGCAGGTAGCTTCCCTTGTGCCTGTTTGGGTGAGCTTACCTTTATCCGTGTAGCTGTCTGCCATATACACAGGCAGGGGCCTTGAGCCTCTGAGCAAGCCTCAGGAAGTTCTGTGTTGTCAAGTGAAACATTGTCAACGAGGATGTGTGCCTTAGGTCCTCCCACCTCTACTTATGAAGTTCACAGTAGCAGACCACAGACCCATTGCTGGTCCACGTAGAACTTTAGGCAAATTAAGAAAAGACACATTTCCACTAGAGCAGGATTTCCCAGGCTTAGCACTAATGACAGTTGCAGTCAGATTTATTTTTATTGTGCGTGGAGGGTGGAGGGCTCCGCTTTGTACACTGTGGGCTGCTAGCAGCACCCTCGGCCTCTTCCTGCTGAAGGCCGGTAGTAGCTCTCTTCAACTTCGAAAACTGAAAACATCTCCGAATATCTCCCTCCTTAAATAGAATCTATTTATCTTCTGAAAATACATTTTCAGAAGGATATGCAGTGTTATGGCCTTGTCTATATACAGACAAACTCTCATAGGATTCTAGACTAAATATCAACAAAAATCCCCTCATTTTTGCATCATGTATGGTACTTTTCCATGATGGTTTCGTAATTATTTTCTTATTTTATCTTTACCTCAGCTTGATAAACATGATATCAAAGAGCAATGCTGTGTGTTTTCTATGAATGTGATTAGGTTATGTCATCTATAATCTTAGATTAATCCTGCATTTCTCATTCAGAGAATATAAAAACATGAAGTCTTAAAATACAGAGTATGTCTTATTTTGTCAATAAGCACCAAGCCTTTTGAATAAAGCATATGTTTATAATATCAAATTCTTCCATACTTTCTAAAGTCAAAATCAACAAGCCACTGACTCTAAATGTCATTCTTTTTTATTAGCAACCGGCCAATAAATGATTGGTTTCCACTTCTCCCAGTAGAGCTCCATATTCTACCCTAGAGATACTATTTTTAACAGTTCTACGCTTGTCCACAATGAGGGGTCTCTTGCTGAAAGTCCGTCATTAATTCTATTTTATCTTCTGGGGAACCAATTTACACAAATGTGATTAAGTAAATTATAGCATATTTATTAGATGGGAAGCACTGAAAATCATATTATGGATTAATGGCAAGGGAAGTTGCAAAAGAAAATCCACAATATTATTGCATTATCTTTACCACTATCTCCATCAGTATCTATATAATCTATGTCCACACTTATATTTCCATTGTTCATGTGTTTAGGGAAACTCTGATGTAAATTAAAGAAAGCGTGTGTGTGGTAAATTTTCTTAGCATCTGGTTCACCCACTCTGGGTATTCCAGGGGCATCAGGGGTCAGGCCTGGGTTTTATTGTCATCTTCTTCCTCCTTATCCATTTCCCAATCCCTTCTCATTGAATGCAGTCTCAGAAGTACAGATATATTTTTAGGTTACTAGTATCAAAATGGAAAAAAGTACATAAAACAAATCACAAGAATTTTTTGACAATATTTGTGGTCTTTTCCTGATGCTGCAAAGTGTGTGTCATCAGCTATAATTTTATGTACCTATACAATTAAACCTCATGCAAGTATTTCACATACATAGTATCTGATATGAATTGTGAGACACACACTCTTCAGAGGTACCAGTGAAGTCTTGCTTTCCTACAGGATCTAATACTGTTCAGACATACACAGAGAAAGTCAATTAGAGCCTGTGAGAGATTTGTTTTTAATTAATTTTGATTACGTATTCAGTGAAACCTATTTCTATTTCCCAGTGCACAACTTGTAATGACTCTGTCTAATGCTCATGTGGTTTCTTCTGTTAAACTGTTTCCCTGTAGCCTTTTCTTTTCTCAGTATGTTAGAAAAAAAAATCTACAGAGAAGAAGGGTTTATTGTATTTTAAATTTATGTTCATTGAGGACTAGATGCCCAAAGGACGTTGATAAATGCCTTCTCATAAATCAAAAAATAAATAGGTGGACAAAGATTCCCCGGTAGCCTATCAGACTAATGTGGCCATCATTGTTTCACGACCATAATCTGCAGAGCTCATCTGCGATCGTCTTATCTGACATCGCAAATCAGGGCTGCAGATCCATGTAGTGCTTATTGTATGTTATCTGTTTCATTAATTCTTCAGTCATGTGAAAGGACTTTTATTAAGGAATGTTGATGTCTGCTGGGGTGGATTTATAGCTGATTGAATATCATATAATGGTTAATGGCAGTATAATAGGAGGTTTTTCCATCTTTTCAGTTTCTTATTAATAATATAGAAGGCAGAAAACATGCCCACAATTTCTAAAAAGTGGCTATTACAATAAATGGCAGATTTCATACTCCTCATAGTCCTAGTGTAAAATAGCTCTGTAATTGGAAAGACCTCCATCCAAATCCCAGTCCAGAAATGCAATATTCATGTGACTTTGTTTACGTTACCTAATCTCTCTCTTCCACAAAATAATCACATGGAAACTTATTTGGCTCCTGTGTGAGGAAACAAAGTGGAAAATTTCCTAGGTGGAGGTGGAAACTCTCTGGCCAAATCTGACAGCATTTCTATTCCAAATATACTTTCCTATCTCAATATCACTTTTGGAAAATCTTAATGATTAAGATATAGAGATTGAAATAGAAAAAGTGAAATGGTCTTTATTCACAGATGATGTTTGTGTAAGTGGAAAATCCAAATGAATTTACCAAAAATATTAACCCTAATAAGTGAATTGTACAAACTGGCAAAATTACAGGTCAATATACAAAGGTCAGTTGTGATTTTATATACAAGCATTAAACAATTAGAAAATAAAATTGAGAAGCAATTTACTATTTATAATAATCCCAAATATATAAAATGATTAGAAATAAATCCACCAGAAGATCTTCAAGATCTCTTCAAAAGAATTTCATACTTTGTTGAGTACAATTTGAGAAGTACTACCTAAAGTGAGATATATATGGTAATCCATGTGTTAGAAAACATAAAATAGTAAGCAAGTTACTGCAACTGAGTTCAAGACTTATGATAAAGCAACATATCAAGACAGCATAAGATTTAGATGAGGATTAATGAATATATTATGAAGCAGAATAGAGTCCAGAATTAGATTAATATGTGAAAGAAAAATTGATTTTCTGCAAAAGCATCAAACAATCTAATGGGAAAAGAAAGTCCCTTCAACAGTGTTTAAACAACTCCAAGCCCAAATTGGTGGAGGGGGATGTCTCAGGTCCTAATTCACATTACTTTTTCTCTGAATGTACAAAAATAAAATAAACCTATCTTCAGACACAGATGAAGTATTGTGACAGCGGATAAGACTCTCATAATTTCTAGACTAAATATCAATAACATTCCCATTTTTTTGTCAAGTTTTGGTGTCAGCGCTTTTCATTATGGTTTCAAAGACGTTTTTTTATTTCATCTTTACTGCAAACTGTATATCTTTTATTTTTTTAGCCTCATGAGATTAACTTGGCACACATAATAGTGGAGATAAATTGTGAGTCTTTTCTATGCAATAATTGGGTTCAATTTTCTAAAAATTTAGCCTGACCTTAAATTTACCATTAAAAAGATATAAAACGATAAAGCCTTAAAATACGAAGCAAGTATTTTTTTATCAACCAGATTCTAGTATTTTAATTAAATATTTCTAACAATGAATTATTCTGTACCTCTTAGAGACCAGAGACACTATCTCTAAATGTTTGTTGTTGTTGTTAGGAATTGGCCAACATATGATCATTTTCGTGGTCACCATACCTGAGATGAATTGAAGTTGATCATAGACTTAAATGGAAAAGCTAAAATTATAAATCTAAAAGCTAACAACACTTACCTTTGTTCAATCTGTATTTATCCCTATCCCCCTCTGAACGTGTAAAGAATGTTTTCACGCTATAGCATACATACTCTGAAGTTTTTTCTTTATATATTGTTGATTGTTCAAACTTAACAAGTGTTATTAAAATATTAAAATCTATGCTAAGTACAACTCAGCAATGAAAAGGACTAAAACGTTACAACGTGTTACATGTTACAACATAGATGAACTTCAGTGTAAGTGAAAAAGCAAGACACAGAAGACTTCATGTTTGCGTTGGTTTCATATTGTTTTGTAACAAATGAACACACACGTTGCACCTTGGCACAGCACCGCTTCATCATCTCACGTTTTGTGCAGGACAGGAGTCTGGGTACGGCCTCCTAGGTCTTCTGCTCAGGGTCTTGCAAGGCTGATATCCAGCATCAGCCTGGCTGGCCCTCATCAGGAGGCCCCAGAGAAGAAACTGCTTTCTAGTTCACCCAAAATTCTGCCAGAGCCAGCCATTTGAAGCTGTAAGATGAGCACCTCATGCCTCGCTGGCTCTCAACAGGAAATTCTGTCAGGTCCGCGGGTCCACCCTTCAGCCCCCAACTGGGGCCTCTTTCATCTCAGAAGCCAGGAAGGCTCAGCAAATCCCATTAGTGCTTCAAACATCTCCCTGCCTTTCCCTCTGCTCTCAACCACAGAAAGCGCACTGCTTTTAAGGGGTTCATGTGGTTAGCTTAGGGCCACCTGAATAATCTCACTTTTATCACAAAAAGTACCATGGCAGTGATTATCAGTCCAAGGGGTGAAGTTCATAGAGGCCACATGAAATTCTGCCTACGCAATATTTTATAAGTCTACCTATATGAAAGTCCAAAAATACAAAACTATAGATACAGAAAGCAGCCAGTAATTACCTGGGGCTGGAGGTAGAAATGAGAATGGATTGCAAATCAGCATGAGGGATCATTTTGGGGTGATGGAAATGTTCCAAGACTGGATTATGGTGAAGGATACACAACTCTATAATTTTTCTAAAAGCAACCTGAATGGCACACCTAAAATAGATAAATTTATGGCATATAAATTATACATTTATAGAGCTCTTAAAATAGTTAATATATTGATGAGTAACAGTATATATAAGCTATATATGTTACATATGTATTCTGTTATATTTAATATATCTACATATGTATATATAGGTGTATTATGTGGGTATAATATATATAAAAAGAGAGGTGTATTTATGCATGTAGTGACCTTGGGGTAGTTAAAAATTTCTTAGAAAATACAAATAATCATAAAAGATAATTTATGACTTAGACTTCAACAACACCAAAAAAGGAGATTGAACACTTCTGAATAAAATAAATTGGTAAGATAATTAATAGAAAGGCTATACACTAGAAAATATTCTCATTACATATATTTGACAGATGACTTGCATCCAGAATATATTAAAAACTGCTATAATTCTACAATAAAAGACAAATCACCCAGTAAAAATTGACAAATGACTTGAACACATACTTCAAATAAGAAACACAAGTTGCCAGTAAGCTTCTATGAAAGGTATACAACATCACTAGTCATCCAAGAAATGCAAACTCTGCCCACTCTTAGATACTGTGTCATACCCAGTAAAGTAACTACAATAAAGAGAATGACAATTCCAAATTTTGACAAAGATGCATAGAGGCAGAAATGCTATTGCCAGCAGGAGCATAAAATGTCATAGGAACTTTGGAAAAGCAGTTTGCTTTTTCTCATGCAATAAAACCCTACACCCATTCTGTCACTGGCAAGTTTATTCCTAGTTATTTACACAATAAATATTAAAATTTATGCCCTTAAAAATGTTGCTAACATCATTAATCATAACTTTATTAATATTAGCTAACCCCTGGAAAAATGTATAATATCCATCAACAGAAAAATGGTAAATATAATGTGCTATATTCATGCAATTAAATGCACCAAGAAAAATCACCGAATTACCATTACTTATTAAAACCTGAATAAATATGATACGCATATCCTTGAGTGAAGGAAGCCAGACATAGAATGAATCCATTTCTATAATTTTAAAAATAGGACAAATGAGTATATGGTACAAAACTCAGTGTAAAGGTTACCTAGAGAGTAATATTTAGACAGGGCATTGTAAGAACTTCCAAGGTGTCAGTTACAAGGATGGGTTCACTGTGTGATAATTCATTGAGCTGTGTACTTATGATTTATGTGTCTTTCCTTACATGTGTTAACCTTCAATATAAACTATCCCAAAAAGAGTTGTGAACAAAAAGAATAAGAAGACAAGCCGTAGACTTGGAATAAATATTTGCAAGAGATATATGTGATAAAAGACAAAATATACAAATAATGCTTAAAACCCAACAATAAGAAAATGAAAACCCTGATTTAAAATTGGGGAACAGATCTGAATAGACACCTCACCAAAGAAGATCTAGCGGTGGTAAGTAAACATATGAAAAGATATTCAATATCATGTGCTATTAGGGAATTGCAAATTAAAATAGCAATGAGATACTACTCCATACCTACTTCTGTTTGGCCAGAATCCAAAACACTGACAGCCCCAAACGCTGACCAGGATGTGGAACAGCAGGAATGTTAATTCACTGCTAGTGAGAATGCAAAGTGTTCTAGCCACTTTGGAAGACAGTCATCCAGTTTCTTACAAAACTGAACATACAATCTAGCAATGGTGCTCTTTAGTTTTTATTCAAGTGAGTTGAAAATATCTGTCCACCCCAAACCTGAAAAGGATATTAATAGAAGCTTTATTTATAATTGTCAGAACTAGGAAGCAATCAAGATGTCCTTCAGTAGGTAAATGGATAAATAAACTATGGTACATCTAAGCAATAGAATATTATTCAGCCCTAAAAGGAGATGAGCTATCAGGGGATGAAAATACATGAGACAATCTTAAATGCAAATTACTAAGAGAAAAGACCAGCCTTAAAAACTACAGACTGTATCATTCCAACTATATGACATTCCAGAAAAGGCAAAAATATAGAGACAGTCAAAGAAAAAGAAAAATCAGCAGTTGCCAAGGGTTAGGGGTCAGGTGAGAGGGATGAATATACAGAGCAAGGGAAATTTTAGGACAGTGAAAGTATCTGTATGATACAATCGTGATGCATCCATGCCATTCTGAATTTGTCAAAACCTGCTGAATACACAAATCCAAGAGTAAGCCACCAGGCTTACTCTGGTCTTTGGATGATGAAGCATCAGAGTAGGTTCATCAGCGGTAACCAATGCACCACTCATGGGGACGTGATCGTGGGAGAGGTCGTGCTCATGTGGGGGCAAAGAGCATATGGGAATTCTGTACCTTCCACTCATTTTTGCTGTGAACCTAAAATTTCTCTTTAAAAAATATTTTAATAATGGTTAAGGGAGGAATTAAAGAGATAACATGACAAAGGCTGCTGATTTCCAAAAGACAATTTGAGTATCTTCAAAATGACTGCAATAAACTGAGATACAAGAAATGCATAAATGCCCATAAGGTGACTGTTATGATTTAAAGTAGGCTAGGAGAGAAAGAGCTAGATACAAGAAAAAAGAAACTGTGTGAGGGTACCCAAAGGTGCTGCTTTATCACTGCAGTGTCCCCACAAAACAGGCCTTGGGACAGGGATTTTTGTGTATTTACTTGAGTAACAAGGCTGGGCACGGTGGCTCACGCCTGTAATCTCAGCACTTTGGGAGGCTGAGGCAGGCGGATCATGAGGTCAGAAGATAGAGACCATCCTGGCCATGGTGAAACTCCGTCTCTACTAAAATATACAAAAAAAGTTAGCTGGGCGTGGTGGCGCGTGCCTGTCGTCCCAGCTACCCAGGAGGTTGAGGCAGGGGAATTGCTTGAATCGGGGAGACTGAGGTTGCAGTGAGCCAAGATCGTGCCACTACATTCCAGCCTAGTGAAAGAGCATGATTCCACCTCAAAAAAAAAAAAAAAAAAATAATAATAATAATAAGAGAAACAACCAGCAAGAGTAGGGAAGTGATGGAGAAAGGAGGAAGTTTATAGAGTGTGCACTACTAAGCTGGTTATCGTCAAAGGAGCTTAACCCCGCTGGAGAATCCTTGAACCAGTGTAGAATAAGTGCCTCGAGGTGTCCCACCTTGCAGCAAAGGTTCTTGGATCTTTGCTCACCCATTGCTGCCATGTGCTGGTTAAGGTTATTGGTGGGGAAGGATTTGGTGGCATTCATTCTGCTGCAGTCTGGTACACTGTGGTATAGGCAAAGTGAAGTCTGGTCATCAGCAAAGGTTGTCAGGAAGCAGCTGGAGATTCTGGTTGGGAAGAGGAGAATCCTGTGCTGAACCATCTCAGCCTAAGGGACCTGGGCATCCCAGGTCCACCACAGCCACCAACTCTTCACTTTCTAAATGGGAAAATAAAGGGAAAGAATCGCACATATCTCTGTCCTTCTTGTACGAAATGTATCTGAAGGTCAATAAATTTTTTAAAAAGCTCATGAGAGAATTTTTATGGAAAAATTTCCACTGATAAATAAAAGAATAAGAAAATAACCATTTTGCAACACTAATAATAAATTCAGATTATCCATGGGTGAAAGAGGGCAGGCTTTTAAAACCAGGTCCAGGTGTCACCCCGAAGCCAATGATCAATGTTGGCATGGCTGGAAGGTGTGCCAGGTGTGCTGTGAAGTACACAACCCCACCCATGTGTGTTCTCCACTCTGAAAAGTTAACCTTCAATCTAATCAATCCTTTAGAGATTGCTTTAAGTTTACAGTCAATTCAGAAGATGGAGCAACGAGTTAAATAGCCTCATGAAGCAATCAATAACTCCAGAAACAGTTACATTCTGCAAGGGAACTGACCCAGTTACTTCAAATCAATGGTACGAACAAATAAAAAATGATAGGGGGGATTGCATTATATTAAAAGAGACCTAAGAGATTGAACAAACAAATGTAATTGATGAACTTTCTGAAATCTGCTTCAAATAAACGAAATGGAAAATTTGATTTCTGAGATAATCAGAGAAACTCAAGTAAGAAATGAATACCAGATGGTACCAAAGAAATATCTTTATTTTTTGATAAATTTGATAAAGACATTATGGTTAAGTAAGAAAATGTCCACATTTTTAGAGGTAGATATACTAAATTTATAGCAGTAAAATCATAGAAAATCTGGAAATTTGCTCTAAAATACTTCAGTAATGCTTGTGTGTATATGTGCGTGCATGTGCATGTGTGCATGTGTGTGTGTGTGTGTGTGTGTGTAAAAGAGAGAGAGACATAGAGGGAGAAAGGGGTCACATAGAGAGACCACAAGTATGGCTAAATCTAGAGCTTATTTGGGTTTATGATATATGGAACTTCTTTGAAAATGTTCATTAAAAATGTAATTTTAATTGAGTAGTTGCTGCTGGCTAGCTATGATGGAGCATTAGGATTTAGATTTTGCCCCTCACTTGTCCCATGGACAAATATATGAATCAACATTTGCAGATATTAGACAACAGTCATCACTGGACCATGTACGATCACTTTGAGAAAGAAAGAAAACAAGGTTATTCTTATGATCACAGCACATTTATATATAGAGGCACATGAGGCAGGGAGGGGAATCCCAAAAATGAGATGGCAGTATCCTTGGGAGGAGGAGACAGATGGAATTGGAGAGTTCTGAGGAGGGAGACATTTCCAGAAGTTCTAGAACAACTCTGGAGGACAGGGTGTTACCCAATACACACACTAAAAAATGCTGCCTGAAGAACCCTGAGAGTCTTTGCTTAATACTAACGTGAGCGTGTTCATGCAAAGAATGACTGGAAATCTGTAAACAACACTGTCCTACAGCACACAGAAGGCTGATAGCTGTTCAAGTCCACACCTACCAGTGTTGAGTGGTTTTGATCCGCTTGATTCAATAGAGACCCCAAAAAGGCATTCCTCAATAGCTGTATGTGCTATCCCTGTGTTAGCGGCTAATTTAGACATGCTCTAACAAAGATTGAAACAGACTTGAAGGACTCAAACTAAACCAAAAGTAATTTACCTGCCTACAAGAATCAAGCCCAGAGTTCTTCAAAGGATGACAATTCAGACATTCAACAAATTTGAATTCAAAATATTCAACAACAACAAAAAATGCTAGATACATGCCAAAAACAAAAAGCTGTGACATATTAAGAAAAAACAACATTTTCCATATATATATATACATATATCTATATCTATATCTATATCTATATCTATATATATCTTTTGATCTATTATAAGAACCAGGAATTCATGTACTTTCATGGGCAGAAATCCTAGGCCGTTTCTTTTTTGCTAAGTTCTACTTCTGCCTGGAGAATTATGAGTACCATACATTTAAGCAGCCAATAGAAGCCAGTAAGTCGGTTTCCTAGTATATCTCTCTCTACAAATGGAACTTATTTTCCTAGGATTTCTAAACCCATACCGATGTCACTCAAAGCTCCTTTAGAAAATTTCCGTCAATGTTGGCCTATTCTCCAAAACTTTTTGCTTTTAAGAAGGCATTGTTTGAGTGAGTGTATGTTTTGCCTCCACAATATTAAGCTCCTCAAGGTGGTACCCTGTGGATGTAGCTACCCTCAAATATACTTTAACTTGATTTTACCAAAGAGCTTCCATAAGACTCTCTTGGCAAATACTAGGGTTAACTCTAATAGGTATATATACGCCCGTCAAGCTGCCAGTTGGTTTCAAGCTGCAAGTATTCTTTACTTTGATTATTACCTTCTATCCACTATATGATTGTTTATAGGTATCGGAAAACATTTCTATGACAAGTCAGGTAAGTGGCAAATCTTTCACATCCATTGTATCTAGGAATATTTCTCAACAGATCATTGCTAAGGTTAATAGTTACTCATTGGTTCTTGGCTATGTTGTCAAGCTTTAAGTCATCGGATAAAAATCAAAATTTCCAAAAAAGTAATTACTTAAATATATGATAATAAATCTATGAATAATTATAATTTTTTATTTTGACAACATATAATAAAAACATAGGCACTCTCTGTTCTTGGCACTGCTCAGTTCTCACCTGGAGCACTCTATCTGATACAAGTGCTAAGTTTCATAAGGAACACTGCCTAACTAGAATGTGTTCAGAGGAGGCTGACCAGGATGTAGAAAAATTCAGACACTGTATTATATTAGAAATGTTTGACTTGAGATCAACAAAGCAAGAGCATTTTGATGGCACCATCCTTTATGAGAATACGCCATCCCCACATTGGAGATGCCAAAGTGAGGAATGCTTGTGGAGGAGACCACGCCCAGGGTGTAGGGACCTTGCTTGATATGCCCGTCACATTTCCCAGCTCCTAGAACAATTAGGCACATTTTACATGTACACTGATCATCTTCTGATTCATGAAGGAAGAAAGGAAAAAAGGAAGAATAAATTGTCTTTGAAAGCTAGGTTTTTGTGACTCCAGATATTTTTTTGTGTCTTTTAAATTTCTAATCGTTTTAGGGAATCACTCGAAAATCAGGATCCAACCAGGTCCAATACAGTATTAGTCAGAGTTCTCTAGAGAAAAAGAATCAATGGTATAGATAGGTAGATAAAGATGATAGATAGTTAGACAGACAGAGAGACAGACAAATAGACAGACAGATAGATAGGGAAAGATACATAAATAGACAGAGAGAGATACACACACACACAGACAAAGAAATTTATCCCTCACCCACTCATGGAGGTTGGCAAGCACAAAATGTACAACTGCTCTTGGCAAAATCAAGGTTAACTCTTGTAGGTATATGTGAACCCATCAAGCTACCACTTGGTTTCAAGCTGCCAAGTATTCTTGACTGTGATTATTACCTTCTATCAACAAAATGGTCATTTATGAGTATCAAAAAACATTTCTATGACAAGTCAGGTAAGTAGCAAATCTTTTCTGTTCATTGTACCCAGGAATATTTCTCAATAGATCATCACTAATGTTAATAGTCACTCAGTCCTTGGCTATGTTGTTGAGCTTTAAGTCCTTGGATAAAATCAAAATTTCCAAAAACAGTAATGATGTAAATATATAATGATAAATCTGTAAATAACTACAAATTTCTTTCTTTTGGCAACTATTTAAAAGACTGTTATCCCTGAATAAGGCGGCATTCTCCAAGTGACTGCCTCCAGACTGGAACTGCACCCCTAGCTCTCCTCTGTCTTCATCCTGAAGGCTACTTCTAACTCAACTTCCTTTCCTCCTCATGGCTCCCCCCTCCTGCTTCTTCTCTCTCGGTTTCCCTCCTTTTTCTTCTCCTCATTATTATTCTCTAGCTTTTGGGTAGGATTAGCTGCTGTTCCTAAATTTCTGAAGAAATCGAACATATTGAAAAACAATTGTACTCTAGCTCATTTCAAATGAGACATGAAGTTGTCCTAAAACTAGAATTCCTCCTGGGTGCGGTGGCTCATGTCTGTAATCCCAGCACTTTGAGAGGCTGAGGCGGGTGGATCACGAGGTCAGGAGTTTGGGACCAGCCTGACCAACATGGTGAAACCTTGTGTCTACTAAAAATGAAAAAATTAGCTGGGCATAGTGGCACACACCTGTAATTCCAGCTACTCAGGAGCCTGAGGCAGGAGAATCACTTGATCCCGGGAGGCAGAGATTGCAGTGAGTGGAGATTGTGCCACTGCACTCCAGCCTGGGTCTGGGTGACAGAACAAGACTACAGCAAAAAACAACAATGACAACAACAACAACAAAACACTAGAATTCCTGTATTTTGGGGGCATTTAAAAAATTTTAGTTTATTTATTGGGATATTTGTGTGTCAAATCAAGCAACATTTACAAGTTAGTATATGAAAAGATATCTGAAATTTAAATGGGGATAAAGACATGAACTCTATTTGTATCAACCACAGGAGTTTAGCTTTTATATTTTTATATTAGAAATATTTTTATTATTGATATTATTTATACCATGTAGATATTCACCATCATTTTTCTAATTATGGTTTTCAATTATATTGATTCATGTTATTATTATACTTAATAACTGCATAATATTTCACTTGGATTATTAAATACTGATCCTACAAAAAGACTACCAGAAAAAAAATTGACTAAAGTGTTGATTAAAATTTCAGTTCAATCCAAACAATCATTCAAGTAACCATATAAATAAAGCTTAATTGCTATATAGTTAATGAAAACATATTCCTCATCTTCTTCTGCAAAATAAATATAAATCAAAATTTATTATGAGAAACTTGAGGAAGATGACAATTTGTTATTACCAAAAGAAAAATGTAATGAAAAACTCAAAATATTATTTCCAAGACAAGAATCCTGAAGAAGATTTGGCCGAAATATAAATTTATATTAAAGACAAGAGTAATCAGACCTCATCCAATTTTGTTTAATATTGTTTGCCTTTCATGGAATCATTACAAATAATGGCTCTGGTTGCCAGCCAAATTACAGAATACCCAGTTAAATTTGAATTTCAGACAAATAATGAATGATTCTGTAGTCTATATTTAGTATTACTATTCTTCATTTAAATATATCACAAATCCTGCTTGAGACACACTTATAATAAACAATCATTTGTTGTTTATCTGAAATTCAAATTTAACTGGGTGTCTTCAGGTTTTTTTTGTTTGTTTTTTTGCTAAATATGGTGACCCAAATGATGGTACCACTCAACAATTCCCTGCAATCTAGACTCTTGTTATTTTCACTGATTTGTACAGGACTTCATGCCCAATCCAACTTCACCTGCACTTTTGATAATCTTGGTGTTCTCAGACACTTAACTTCCAAATATTTCTCACCTTTACTGCCAAATCCAGCAACCAAATGGTTTGTGAGCTGCAGGTATGGGCATGAGAGTGGGATGTACTTAATAAAGATAAATGTTGAGGGAAAATTAAAATCCATCATGCCTTTCTCTGTCACACGTAATTAGCAAATTGTGTCCCAAAACTGGCATTGATGAAATCTCATCAACAATGTGATCCTGTTGAGTCTGGGGTCTCTGGGAGGTGAGTGGGTCATGAGGGTGGAGCCTTCATCAATGCCATTAGTGCCCTTATAAAAGAGGCCCCACAGGGCTGCCTTTCCCCTCCCCCAGGATACAATGAAAATACTGTGGTCAATGAACCAGGAAGCAGCGCCTCAGCAGACACTGCAGTTGATGATAGCTTGATGTGGAACTTCCAGCCTCCAAAACTGTAAGGAATAAATTTCTGTTGTTTCTAACCCCCCTGTCAATGGTACTTTGTTACAGCAGCCTGAATGGTTAAAGAGATTGACATAGAAAGAGAAAAAAAAAATGTAAGATGAATCTGTAAAAAGATGCCAGGAAAAAGCAAAAACAAAAGGAGTCAGAAGCAGTTAATTTAAACTCAACAGTTGCAAACACAATGGAAGGAAAGATGCTGATGAGGAAAGGGGGTGAGAGAATTTCAGACATCATAAAATCATCCTAAATACAAGCTGTCTGGATGAACCACATAATGGTCTATGGCATAATCACCACTACAAGAGAAAATTGCCAAAATTGTTTTTCAACCTGATGTGTCACTGATGGTGCTCTGTGCTCTGAGTAACAATTTTCTGTGCAATTAACATGAAACTGTCCAAAATGCTGTGACTTTCCAGGTTTCCTCGGCGTTCAGTGTTGTAGTATCAGGAGTGAAGGCGTAAAACATTGTAACTGTGAGGTGAAAGGGAAGGGAAATAAATTTATACAATAAAAAAAAAAAGACATCCAAGAATAGGGATATAAGTAGGGTGTGTTTGTACAAGATTACATAAGGCAATTTGAATTGTTTCTCATTTTTATGTTTAATTACAGTTTTTATTGCCCTCATAAGGAATTCAACTGGTAAAATAACAGCTGAGAAGAATTACATTTCTCTAAAAACTTTCAACCAATCCAATATAACGTATCTACGTGATCGTAGAGAAAGAACATGACTGTTGGATTTCACTTTACACTCCGTCTTGCTCTGTGGCAGAATTATGCTTAGGCTGAATGGGAAACTTTGTAGAAGTGAGCAGGAAGACAAGATGAGATCAGAAAAGAACCATTTTCCTCTGCAACCACCTGAGGCTACTCACTTACATCTGTAAAATATGCATCAGCTGTTAATGGAAATGTAGAATCCTCCTGAAGGAAAATCAGAATTCAAATGTGTGAAAAGCTGTCAGCTGCAAAGCCCAAGAGCCCTATAATATTAACCTCTATGCAAGTTTAAACTGTACCTCTGGTAGTGAGATTGCCGAATAAATGTCCCACCGCATAGGCATCAGAGAGGGACTGTAAGTTTCTCTGCATTCGGAACACTTCTCAAACAGGTCAATATATATGGAACTGAAAATTTTAGTTTTGCAAAAATCGCAAGTGCCATATAGTGTTTAGGATATTCCAAATTTAGGAATATATGCTATATGTGACCAGATTTCAAATAAAATCTACCACAAGACATTTTAAAATCAAGCTGGATAAAATTAAAGAGAAACACAGAGGAGATATTTTTGCATACTGCCTTTAGTATATTTTTCTGGTAAAATAACCTGTTCTTATTTTAAAAGGGTAAATAAAAATTACCATTAGTAAGCAACTTTGTATAAAATATTTCTATTTGTAGAATTCTAAAGATATTGTCCTGGAGGAAAGGGAGAGTGGAAAACCTCTCACTAAAAGCAGATTGAAAAATTATGTTCCCTATTCCCTGGAAAAAAGTTCCCATTGTCCATTTAAAATGAAACATGAAATTTTATTCATGAAAACCCTCCCATTTTCAGTGCTCTTAAATTAAACTTTAAACTCTATGAACTTCTGATGAAGTCATATTCAAATATTCAAGTATAAGATTATGCATGCATATGAACTATATAAGTAACGATGTGACTTAAAATCAAAGTCAATTTTGCTAAGTAAAATAAATCAGAATGTCACTGGAATATTACCTTCACTAGCACCTCTGTTGTACACCATCACCCAGATGGTGTCAGTTCACTGCAGCCTGTCTTCAGCAACAGTTCTGCTATTTGGGTGTAACCAGAGTTCCCTTCCCCTGATGTTTCCTCATCATTTTCCACCCACAGACCCCCTGCCCCTACCCTGCTCTGTCAACTGATGATTGATACACTCTCATCCCCTTTGCAGAGATGTATTCAGAATTGAGCCCAGTGTCCTTCTAATGGAAAACCCCATTGCAGTGGTCCAGGAGCTATCAAGATAACCATGAATAAAGCCAGCCTCATCATGTGTGTTAGTCCATTTGCATTGCTAATAAAGGGATACCTGAGACTACATAACTTATAAAGAGGAGAGGGTTATTTGGTTCACAGGTCTTCAGACCTGTACAGGAAGCATGGTATTGGCAGCTGCTTCTGGCGAGGCCTCAGGAAGCCTCCAATCATGGTGGAAGGTGATGATGGGGAGGCAGCCTGTCACATGGTGAGTCAGAGGGAGCAAGGGGCAGGGGCAGGCTCCTTTAAACAACCAGCTCCCGTGTGAACTCAGAGCAGTGGGAACTCACTCATTTCTGTGAGGAGGGCACCAACCCATTCATGAGGGATCCACACCCAAGATCCAAAGACCTCCCACCAGGCCCACCTCCAACCCTGGGGATCACATTTCAACATGCGATTGGAGGAGGCACACATCCAAACCATGACAGGATGCTTTACAAGTAGCATTCAATAATTTTTCATTAATGTCTGGTACAGTTTGGCTTTGTGTCCCCACCCAAATTTCATCTCAAGTTGTAATTCCCACATGTTGAGGGATCGACCGAGTGGGAAGTGATTGGATAATGGGAATGGTTTCTCTCATTCTGTTCTCATGATAGTGAGTGAGTTCTCATGAGATCTGATGGTTTTAAAGTGGCAGTTTCCCATGTGCTCTCTCTTTCTCTCTCCTGCCACCATGAAAGACATGCCTTGTTTCCCCTTAGCCTTCCACCATGATTGTTAGTTTCCTGAGGCCTCCACTGCCATGTGGAACTGCGAGTCAATTAAACCTCTTTCCTTTGTAAATTATCCAGTCTCAGGTATTTCTATAGCAGTGTGAAAATTGACTGATATAACACCATTAGGTGAAGGGGTGGACATTGGTTTCGTCTTTCAGAAACGTCTCTGAGGAGAGTCTGAAGGTGTTCAAGACTGAAGGAGTGGGGTTGGCTGTGGGCTGAAGTCAGGAGGAGAGGAAGGTCTGGGTGAGGTGCTGCACTCCTGGACCCCTCTCCCACACACACTGCCACCCTCTAACCCAGAAGCCTGGAGGTTTGTTTTGTGGAAAAACTTGCCCTAGAGACAAAGGGATTTGAGCAGCCAGCTATAGCAGAGGCCTGGGTGAGGTGAGAGGTTGAAAACAGGGAGATTAAATTCTGTAATTGAATTGAACCACAGAGACTTCAAAACCTTTCTCTGACCAATTCTCAAAGTGCCAGCCACTGGTTTATATCACTCCAGACAGGATATGGGAGGAGTCCCCTCCAGAGAAACCCAATAGCCACAGGGAAAACAAACAAACAAAAAAAACATAGACAACTTTTCGAAGCAACAGCTGCCTTACCACCCCAAGAAACAGCTGCTTTGCCAGACAATTGCTCTAAAGATGAGCCATGCCCTCAGCTGTCCTCCCGACACAGAGCTATGAATAGGCTTTTTAGGGGTATACTCTGAAATATGAACAGAGAAAGATACCAAAAGCAAACAAAGAAAGAAAAACAAAAGCCTGTGGAATTTTTAACCATTGGAAAATGCATTTATTCATTCCTTTAGAGGTGAGAGTGTATCCATCATCAGTTGACACCACAATGCTGCACTGCCAAGATGTTGGTATGTATTTTCTGGCAGTCAACAAATCATGGCACAATGAGCCATACAAGCTGCTGCAGAAATGTCTAAGAGGGCTACAAGGGAGGGGAGGCCAGCAAAGGGATGGAGGAAGAGGGTTGGAGAAGAAGAGCCTGAAACTCGGGAGTCCATGAGCAGGATGAAGGGAGTCCCCAAATAGCAATGATCATTAGAGAAGTCCCACATGAGGTGAAACTTCACTGCATATGGGAAGAAAATATTCCAGCACCCTCACAGTGCCCATTCATTGGTCTGGGGAAGCTCGAGCAGTCATTTGTGGGGAGGATGCTGCAGCAGATCCCACAACGGTGACAGTAAAGGATGGCAGCTCACTATACTTCTCTCAGTGAGTCCCTTCTTGCAAGGATATCTCAGCAATGCACCTCTGTGACCAGCAAAAACCACCAGGCCTATGTGATTGTTTTGTTTTGTGCTAACAACATAGCACAACAAACATTCATTTCTGCTCACAAGGCTGGGGTCTGATTGCGTTATTGTGAATGTGCCCTGGCTCAGCAGGTGATAAGGCTTGGCTGTGTCCCCACCCAAATCTTATCTTGAATTCCCATGTGTTGTGGGAGGGACCTAGTGGGAGGTAATTGAATCATAGGGGATGGTCTTTTCTGTGCTGCTCTCATGCTAGTGAGTAAGTCTCATGAGATCTAATGGTTAGTATAAGGAGGAGTTTTCCTGCACAATTCTCCTTTGTCCTGCTGCCATCCATGTGAGACGTGACTTGCTCCTCCTTGCCTTCCACCATGATTGTGAGGCCTCCGCAGCCACATGGAAATGTGAGTCCAATTAAACCTCTTTCTTCTGTGAATTGCCTAGTCTTGGGTATATCTTTATCAGCAGTATGAAAATAAACAAATACAGTAAATTAGTACCAGTAGAGTGGGGTGTTGACAAGATACCCAAAAATGTGGAAGGAATTTGGGAACTGGGTAACAGACAGAGGTTGGAACAGTTTGAAGGGCTCAGAACAAGGCAGGAAAATGTGGGAAAGTTTGGGACTTCCTAGAGACTTGTTGAATAGCTTTGACAAAAATACTGATAGTGATATAAACCACAAGGTCCAGGCTGAGATGGTCTCAGATGGAGATGAGAAACTTGTTGGGAACTGGAGCAAACGTGACTCTTGTTATGTTTTAGCAAAGAGACTGGTGGCATTTTGCCCCTGCCCTAGAGATTTGTGGAACTTTGGACTTGAGAGATATGATTTAGGGTATCTGGCAGAAGAAATTTCTAAGAAGCAAAGCATTCAAGAGGTGACTTTGGTGCTGTTAAATGCGCTCAGTTTTATAAGGGAAGCAGACCATAATAATTCAGAATATTTGCAGCCTGACAGTGAAATAGAAAAGAAAATCCCATTTTCAGAGGAGAAATCCAAGCTGGCTGCAGAAATTTGCATAAGTAACAAGGAACTGAACATTAACCCCCAAGACAATGGGATAAATGTCTCCAGGCCACGTCAGAGGTCTTCACAGCAGCCCCTCTCATCACAGACCTGGAGTCCTAGAAACAAAAAGTGGTTTTGTGGGGTGGGCCCTGGGTCCTTGTGCTGTGTGCAGCCTAGGGTCTTGGTGCTTTGAATCCCAGCTGTTCCAGCCATGGCTAAAATGGGCCAACATAGAACTTGGGCCATGGCTTTAGAGGGTGCAAACCCCAAGCCTTGGCGGCTTCCATGTGGTGTTGAGCCTGTGAGGTACAGAAGTCAAGAATTGAGGTTTGGGAACCTCTGCCTAGATTTCAGAAGATGTATGAAATACATCGATGTCCAAGCAGAAGTTTGCTGCAGGAGTGGGGCTCTCATGGAGAACCTCTGCTAGGGCAGCACAGAAGGGAAATGTGAGGTTGGAACCTCCTCACAGAGTCCCTACTGGGGCACTGCCTAGTGGAGCTGTGAGAAAAGGACCACCATCCTCCAGACCCTAGAATGGTAGAGCCACTGAAAGCTTACGATATGCACCTGGAATAGCCACAGACACTCAATGCCAGCCTGTGAAAGCAGCCAGGAAGGCAGTTATACCCTGAAAAGCCACAGGGGTGCATCTGCCCAAGACCACAGGAACCCACTGCTTACATCAATGTGACCTGGATGCAAGAAATGGAGTCAAAGATCATTTTGGAGCTTTAAGATTTGACTACCCTGCTGGATTTCAGACTTCCATGGGGCCTGTAACCCCTTTGTTTGGGCCAATGTCTCCCATTTAGAATGGCTGTATTTGTCCAATTTCTGTGCCCCCATTTTATCTATGTAATAACTAATTTGCTTTTGATTTTAATGGCTCATAGGACAGAGAGACTTGCCTTCTCTCAGATGAGACTTTGGTCTGTGGACTTTTGAGTTAATGTTGAAATGAGTTAAGACTTTGGGGGATTGTTGAGAAGGCATGATTGTGTTGAAATGTGAGAACGTGAGATTTGGGAGGTGCCGGGGCAGAATGATATGGTTTGGCTGTATCGCCACCCAAATCTCATCTTGAATTCTCATGTGTTGTGAGAGGGACCTGGTGGGAGGTAAATGAATCACGAAGACAGGTCTTTCCTGTGCTGTTTTCATGACAATGAGTAAGTCTCACAAGATCTGATGGTTATTGTAAGGGGGTGTTTTCCTGCACAAGTTCTCTTTCTGCCTGCTGCCATCCATGTAAGACATGACTTGCTCCTCCTTGTCTTCTGCCATGATTGTGAGTTTTTTTCAGCCATTGAACTGTAAGTCCAATTAAACCTCTTTCTTTTGTAGATTGCCCAGTCTCAGGTATATCTTTATCAGGAGCATGAAAACGGACTAATACAGGATGGCTGCTTCAGCTTCCACAGTCAGCTGCATGCTACCTGGGCCACTTTGCTCATCTTGGTTTGATTTTCTCACTTGTGATGCATTCTCCAGCAAGTTCACATATGTATGTTCTCAAGATGAAAGCAGAGGAGTGAGAGAGGAGGCAGAATACACACATGCACATCCATGCCTCTGCTTACATTGGATTTTCTACCATCCCCTAAGTTAAAGCAAATCCACAACTGCCCTAAAAGTCTGAGAGGAAGGCAACAGCAAAGTCACCCAACCAAAGGCATGAACACAGAGTGACCACCAGTGGTCACACCTCCACTCAAATTATTCACATGTTTTCCACCTGCAAAGCATCCTCATCCTCCATCCACAGTCCCTAGAAGTCTCATCCTACCACCAATCCCAGCATCAGGCTTCAAGTCAGGATCTTGTGAATGACATCATCTGGATGTTCAGCTGTTGCTATAATCTATCCAGAGGCTTGTGATCTAAAGACAAGAACCTGTCCTCCACATGTCCAACACAATGAGAAAACAGGCACAGGATCATCAAAATAAGCATCATAGCTCAAATGAAGCAAACAAGCAGCATGCGTAGACACTGGTCTGCAGAGTTCCAAACCCTCACCCTCAATAGTTGGCTGGTCCTATAATCTAAAAAGAGGAGACTGTCTTTTTTAAAAAGCTCTGTTCTGTACCCTGGAAGTGGCTTCCCAGTACCTTGGCCATCCTATCCAGTGCCGTTCCATTCCCATCCTACTTGGCCACTGCTGAATAAAGAGCCTTGCAAGATATGCCTTTTGAGTAATCGTTTCATGCTGCTTCCTACCTGTTTGGAAGGTTGGGAGCCCAAGCTATGAATGACAACTATTTTTCTGCCTGGAGTCATATAGGAAACCAAATTTACAATCAGATTTTGAGGTTGAAAAAAATTCAAATGTGCAAAAGCAAAAATTTAAACCTCTCACAAATCTTTCTTAGGTAGTTTCTGTCGCATATACTTTCCCAAATCAAGTTGACAAAGACAAGGCCATGATTCAGGGAACAAAGGGACTCACACAGGGTAGAGGCAAGCAGTGTCTGACAGGTTCTGCTGTGCAATGGCCCAGCCATCCTGAAGAAGTGAGGGCTGCCTGGGAAATTCTATGCAAATAAAGAGGGGAGGCTGCTTTTCATCTTTTCATGTTGTTTAGTGTTTTTGTATTTTTACTTAAAAACCCCTAAGAGACCAATCACAACAACCTAGGTGGTCACTTCCACACTACTCCATGGTCCTCTGTCTGTGGGGCTGTGAGCAATTTCCACAGGACAGGTGGGAGGCAGAGATTTGGGCAGCAGAAATTCTATGAGGAACAACACAGATCTACTCTACTCAACAAAAATCACTTGGGGTTAATGTTGTGGGTGGTCCATGTTATTTGGGATAGGAAACTCAGGCTGGGCAGTGGAACAAAAAATCTTACTGGGAAGTCAGAAACAAACTCTAGGGAAATAGAGATTTTTTATTTTTTCTGAAATCGGAAAAGGTGAGTGAAATGATCAAAGGAGACCTTCCGAAATGTTAATGAAATGATAAAACTGATTAGATAACAAAAATATAGCTTTGAAAGAATAACATGACAAATCTAAACATATAAATATTACAATAGTCCATGAAAAACAAACTATAGTGATGGCAGAGTTTGGAAAACAGATGAAAATGTGGGAGATTCTAGAATGAAAATTTTTAAAATTCTTTAGATTTACTAGAGTGAGGAGACAGTTGTGAGGGACTGGATATACTGGAGTGAAGACTCTGGCCTAAAATTATAATGTTCTGTGCACAGCACCATATAAACTGAAGAATGAAAAAGACCATTGTGCCAAATAGCCAGAGATTCAACAGAGATTTTTTTTTTTAAGATATTCTGTTTTTTATAATGACAAAGGAAAGAGAAATGCGTAGAACTGAGTAAGCTACTCCAAATTTTAATTAGAAAAGAAGGAGAAATCTGTGGAAAGGTCCAGGTAAAATATTTTTAATTGACATGATACTTCTAAAAAAATCAATTGTATTATGTATGTTTAAGTTATATGATGCAGTCCCCCACCTTTCTGGCACCGGGGACTGGTTTCATGGAAAACAATTTTTCCATGGCTCACTGCAGGGTGGCAAGAGGTGGAGGGAGTGTCGGGGGCAGATGGTTTCAGGATAAAACTGTTCCACCTCAGATCATGAGGCATCAGAATCTCATGAGGAGCACACAACCTAGATCCCTTGCATGAGCAGTTTACAATAGAGGTTGTGCTCTTATGCATTAGATAATGCTCCCACTAATTTGACAGGAGGTGGAGCTCAGGAGATAATGGTTGCTAACCTGCAACTCACCTCCTACTGTGCAACCCCATTCTTAACAGGCCATGAACTGGGGGTTGGGGACCCCTGATATACAACATAATGTTATGAGATTCACATGGAGGAAAAAAAAGTTACTATAATGAAGCAAATTAATATATCTATCGTGTCATATAGTTACCTTTTTTCTGTGGCTAGAGCAGCTAAAATCTCTTCATTTAGCATGAATCCTACATGCAGTACAATTTTACTACTTATAGTCCTCATGCTGTGCCTTAGATCTCTAGACTCATTCATCCTACAGCTGCCATTTTGTATCCTTTGAGCTACATCTCCCATTTCTTCTCTTCCCCTGCCTCTGGTAACCACTATTTTGTTCTCTATTCCTGTATATATATTTCAATTCCACATATAAGTGAAATCAGGCAAATATTTTCTTTATACATCTGGATCATTTGACATAAAATAGTATCTTCTAGGCTAACCCATGTTATGGCAAATGGTGAGATCTTGTTCTTTTTCAGGGCTGAATAATATTCCACCATGTATATGTACCATAGTTTCTTTATTCATTCATCCCTCAGTGGACACTTGGGCTGTTTCCATATCTTGGTTATTGTGAATAATGCTACGATGAACATGGGAGTGCAAATGCCTTTATGAAGTGGTGATGTCATTTCCTTTGAGTACATTCCCAGAAGATGGGATGCTGGGTCATATTGTAGATCTATTTTTAGTTTCTTTAGCAACCTCTGTTCTGTTTTCCATAATGGCTGCACCAATGTACATTCCCACCAGCAGTGTACAAGAATTCTCATTTCTCTATACCCTTGCCAGCATTTAACTTTTGACTTTTTGATACTAGCCTTCCTAATGAGTATAAGGTAGTATCTCATTATAATTTTAACTTGCATTTCCTGTTGGTTAATGATGTTGAGCACCTGCTCATATACATTTTGGCCATTTATGTGTCTTCCTTAGAGAAATGTCTATTCAGATATTTTGCCTGTTTTTCAATGAGCTTATTTCTTTTTCCACTATTGAGTTGTGTGAGTGTTTTATAAAATTTTGGATATTGACCCCTTATCAGATAAAGCATTTGCAAATATTTTCCCCCAATCCATAGTTTACTGTTTCACTTTGTTGTTTTATTTGCCCTGCAGAAGATTTTTAGTTTGATGAAGGCCCACTTATTTATTTTTACTTTTGTGATCTGAGCTTTCGGTGTGATATTAAAAAAAAAAAAAATCATTGCCAAGGCCAATGTCCAGGAACTTTCCCTTGTGTTCTCTTCTATAAGTTGTACAGTTTCTTGTCCCATATTTAGGTCTTTTGTCCATTTTGAGCTCAGTTTTCTATTTGGTGCAAGATAAGGGTCTGATTTCATTATTTTGCATGTGGAAATTCAGTTTTCCCAGCACCATTTACAGAAGAGATTGTACTTTCCTCATTGTGTCCTCTTAGTGCCCTTAACAAAAATTAGTTTTCTGTTTATGTTTGCCTTAATTTCTGGACTCTCTATTCTGTTCCACTGGGCTATCTGTCCTTCTATGCTCACAAACCATAGTATCTGGTGAACAGAAAGACTCATGACAAATATTCAGAGATTCAATCTACCAAACACAAAAAACTTAATTTTGTTAACTCTTCTGTTTTTTTAATTAGTAGGAAGACAGAAACCAGTAGGAAAGAGTAAACTACTCTAAGTTTTTATTTAGAAGAAAAGGAGAAATGAGCAGAAAGGACCAATTAAAATATTTGTAACTCATATGATATAGCTTTAAGTTAATTTTTCCATTTAACTGGAAATTGGAGAGGACATTAGGGGATATTTTGAATGAATAAATTACACACATATGTAACTTCAGTATCAGTTATATAAAGGTAATTATCTTAAATTGTTTGAATATTTTTCTAACAGGTACTTGAAATGAAATTAAGTATTTCACCACATGGAGCATTAACTAAGCTTTGAAACTGAAAGTTATTGAAAGGTATCCAGGAGATTATCCTAGCAAAGCAAATGGTGCATGGAAGGTAAGATACAAATAAATAAAAGACAAAGCAACACGTTTACAGAAAGAAGAAAAAAAATAGGGGCAATGTAACATGAGCAGGAACCTCTCATCTATCTTCCAAAATTAATAACACTATGGTAAATTTTGTGACAACTTATTATATATCATAAAAATATGTATGTATATATATTAAATAAGAGTGGAGAATCCAAAAACATAATTATATTGAGATTTATGGCAGCCTGGACAATTAAGAGCTAGAATACTAGAAATTAGTTCCTTCAAGAAATTTTGGGCTGAGGAACCCAGTAAAGGAACTTTCTGGCCTATGTTGCCAAAGCATCTACACTAAACTGCATAAACGTTGAGAATAGTGAACCACATGGCCTTGGCCTTGACTTAAGCTTCTGAAGATCTTTCAAGTCAGTTGAGCTAAATCTCAAGAGCCACTCCCTCACCTCAAAACTATGAGAATAGGAACAAGAAGGCCAAAAGTGTTTTTCCCTGATCTTCCTCTCTAAACACAATCAGAAACCCTAGAAATAATGCAAGAAGCAATGAAAGGGGAACTCTGAAGGTAGAAAGAGGAAGAGCTGGTGAGAAGCCCAGGATCGGCAGAACAGAACACACAGCAGCAGGATGTCCAGGGACCTCCCACCCAGCAGAAGACAATCACCAGGCCTTGCATGTCTGATCCCAACCTGACAACAGAAAGAGGTCCAGGGATGCTCCTTCCTCCCAGGATGAAATAGTCTAATAGTACAAGCAGGCCAGCTGGCACCTTTGTCAAGGAGATGGATCAGGAGACCTCTGATAGAAAGCCAGCAGTAGATGACTGTTTCCTCTTTCTAGTACCTAGCTGTCAGGTGCCCCAGTTGCTATGAATGTCACTAAATCATCATTTATTTTCTGACTCTCTGAGATGTGTGTGTGTGTGTGTGCGCGTGCGTGCATGCACACGCATGCACGTGCACATGCCTAATTCCTAAGAAGTCATAAAATCGCCATGATGTCATCATTCTCCTCTGCAGGGAGAGAGACTTCCCTGCTTCACCAACAGGCACTGAGCAGCCAGTCAGCACGGGTATAGAGAATTCTCCAGCCACAGAAGAACAAATGGAGAAAGGTCACTTCATCACCGGTTTCTCTACCCCCGCTGGTGTTACCTGGAGGCCAACCTGGGAACCATCCTTACACTGCCTCAGGCAGCACCTACAGGGACAAGTGGGAGTCCCAATAGAATAGATAAACCAAACAGATGAAATAGCATCATGAAGCTTCTGCAAAATCAAGTGATACTGTAACCACCTCCCACAAGACATTCCCCCAGATAAATCTTGAAAGCAGTTAAAGCATACAGATACATTTCTTATAGGAGTTCACCAATACGGATGACAGCAGAATTTTCACCTGAAAGCATGGAGACCACATTGAATTAGCACAACATTTTTAAGTGTGGAAAGCAAAAAAGCTGTCAACTAAAAGCTGTAGAGCTGAGAAAACTGTTTTTTTTCTTCAGGAATGTAGGGGGAATAAAGACATTCTCAAACTAAGTAAAGCAAATAATTTGTCACTAGCAGAACTTGCTTTAATGAATAGCTAATTGAAACTCTTGAACAAAAAGAAAATGATAAAGTGGCAGATGTAAGCACTAACATATCAATAATTAATAGTTGAACAAACCATTACATTCATTCCATGGAATATTACTCAACAATAAAAAGAAACACCCTGTTGGTACACACACTAATGTGAATGAATCCCAGAAAAATATGTGGAATGAAAATGTCTAACTCAAAAGGCCACATATTGCGTAATTTTACTTATATGACATTCTTGAAATGACAAAAAATTATGATAATGGAGAACATGTTAGTGGTTGCAAGGGTTTGAGATGGAATGGGGAGAAAGTAGGACAGGACGGAGGTGCATGTGGCTATAAAAACAACATGAAGGATCCTTGTGGTGTTGGAATTTTTCTGTGTCTTAGCTTTGGTGGTGGAAATATCATACTAGATGCACAATAAAAATTCAGAGAACTAAAGAAACACAAAATATTAATGGAATGTATTAATGTCAATTGGTTGTGATATCATACTATGATTTTGCAAGATGTTCCCACTGGAGGAAACTGAGTAAAGAGTACATGAAATCTCTCTGGAGTATTTCTTAAAATGGCAGACCAATCTATAGTTCTCTCAAAATAAAAGGTTTGTGTTTTTAAGTGACAGGCAATATGATAAGTTTTGGAATGTGGAAGTAAACAGAAAAGGATTCTGCTCCCATTGACATTATATTGACAAGTAATGCAAGACACTGTGCTTTCAAATGAGTATAGACTTAGAAAAAAGAAACTACTAGAAGCTACTACAAAGGCTGAGTAATATATATTAAACATTCTTACAACTGAGGAGGAGCAATTTCTTATGAACATAGTTCAGCTTGTAAGAAGTTGCTCTCCTCATGGGGTGTACAGACCAGACTGATAAGGAAACACCCCTATCACATGTGCCTTATGAGTCCCTGTTGATGCTAGGACTCAGAACTCTTATTTTAATATCTATATGTACAAGTGGGAATGGCAGGTAAACACTTGTTTCTGTACAAGTGTATGGTTGATATATAAAGACAAAACCAAACACATGTGAAAATAAATGAGCCAGAAAAAAATTGTTTTCTCCAACAAACAGAAGAGAAAATCTCTCTAGGTCCATCTCAACCTTGAGTGAAGCGGGAAAATAAAACATTTCTCAAATATTTAAAATACTGCTGAGACCTCACCTGGGGGTAAAATTTATACTACAAGAATTTTCCAGGATTCCAAGATGAAGAAATAAAGTGCGTCTGAATTAATAGCACTCTAGGGCAACCTGAATAAACGAACTCAAAAGCTTTCAGATGAAAGCACTCTCTACCAAACTCTTCATATGATAAGTTCAAAATTCAAATAGTATAAACCTCTTTTAGATTTTAAAGGCAACAGAAGAAAAAGCAAAAAGTATAGCCCCCAAATACTACAGCTAATGAGATTTCCAAATATCAAATATAAAATAACTATGTTTATAAAATTATAAAGGTTATATTATAACTTATTACAGTTACAATATAACTTATTACAGTTGTAACATAACTTTATAAAGTTATAAAGTTAACCTTTATGAAGTTAAACTTTATAAACATAGTTGTATATTTAAGTTTAATATAAGGATAATTCAAAATGTGAGAAAATAGTTCAAATAGAAACATCCAGGCATGTCTAATATGTATTTGATTAAATTTTTTAGAAGTCAAATTAAGAGAAAAATAGTGACCTGAAAATGAATCTTGGACTGGGCATGGTGGCTCATGCCTATAATCCCAGAACTTTGGTAAGCTGAGGTGGGTGGAGTTTGAGAACAGCCTGACCAACATGGTGAAATCCTGTCTCTACTAAAAATACAAAAAATAGGCAGGCATGGTGTCAGGCACCTGTAATCCCAGCTACATGAGAGGCTGAAGCAGGAAAATTGCTTGAACCTGGGAGGCGGAGGTTACAGTGAGGTTGCAGTGAGCCAACACTGCACCCTTGCATTTCAGCCTGGGCAAAAAGAATGAAATTCCATCTGAAAAAAAAAAAGAAAAGAAAAAGGGTCTTTAGAAACTACAGCAAGTTGCCTACAATAGACCCGCCTAATGGGTAAAGACAGCTACAGACTCAAGGTAAAGAGGAGTAAAAAACATACCATGAAAACAGAAAACAGAAGTGAACAGGAGTTGCCATGTTTATAAAACATGTTACAAAACAGACTGTAAACTAACAACAGTAAAAACAACAACAACAACAAAAAAGACAAAGGTTATTATTTAATGATAACAGGTTCAATTCAACAAGAAGATATAACTACTCTAAATATATATACGGCCAACCTGGAGCACTCAGATTCATAAAACAAATACTAATAGACCTAAGAAAAGAGACAGACAGCAATACAATAGTAATGGGGAATTTCAACATCCCACTCACAGCACTAGACAGATCATCAACCAAGAAACTCTGGACTTAAACTGGACTTTAGACCAAATGGACCTAACAGATATCTACAGATTATTTTATTTAAACCAATGAATATACATTTTGAGATATTCTCCAAAATAGACCAAAAGCATAGCCATAAAACAAGTCTCAAAGGACCAAAAAGATATCAGAGACATATCAAGTATCTTATTGGACTACCATGGAATAAAATTAGAAATCAATACCAAGAGAAACTCTCAAACCTATACAAATACATAGAAACAAAACAACTTGTTCCTGAACAATTTTTGGGTAAATGACAAATTAAGGCAGAAGTCAAGAAAAGTTTGAAATGAATGAAAATAGGGATACAACATGCTAAACCCTCTAGGATATGGCAAAAACAGTGCTAAAAGCAAAGTTTATAGTGTTAAATGCCTCTATCAAAAAGATAAAAATATCTCAAATTAACAACCTAACATCACATTTCAAAAACAAATCAACCCCCTCAAAAAAGGTACAAAGAATCAATGAAATAAAACATTGATTCTTTGAAAAGATAAACAAAATTGATAGCTCAATAGCTACATTAACCAAGAAAAAAAAAAGAGAGAATATTCAAATAAGCACAATTAGAAATGATAAAGGTGGCATAACACCTGATACCACAGAAATATAAAAGATCATGAGTCTACTATGAGCATCCTCATGTGCACACACTAGAAAACCTAGATGACATGGATAAACTCCTGAAAACATACAACATCCCAAGACTAAACCGGGAAGAAAAATAATCTTTAATAGACCAATAAAACCACCATGGCATGGTATATACCTATGTAACAAACCTGCACATTCTGCACATGTACCCTGGAACTTAAAGTATAATAATTTGTAAAAGTAATGAAATTAAAGCCATAGTAAAAAATCTTCTAACAACAAAAAAATCCACTAGACAGAATCACAGCCAAATTTTACTAGACATGCAAAAGTGAGCTGGTACCTATCCTACTGAAGCTATTCCAAAAGATCAAGCAGGAGGGAATCCCCTACCTTATTCTTTGATACCAGTCTCACTCTGCTATCAAAATTAGACAAGGGCACAATTAAGAAAATCCCATAAACTAACAATCCTGATGAATAGAGATACAAAAATCCTCAACAAAATACTAGCAAACAACATCCCACAGCACATTAAAAAGGTAATATACCATGATCAAGTGAGATTTATCCTAGGAATGCAAGGATGGCTCAACATATACAAAATGATAAATGTAATTCACCACATCATAAACTAAATTAAAAACAAAAAACATATGATTATCTCAATAAATGCAGAACATGCATTTGATAGCATCCAACCTTTATTCCAGATTAAAAAAAAAAGCCCTCAAAAATTTAGGCATTGAAGAAACATATCTCAAAATAACAAATGCCATATATGACAAACCTACAGCCAGAATCATACTGAATGGGCTGCAGTTCAATCTGGGCCTGAATATCCCTCCACCCCAGTGCTATAGATCTTATAGAATTATTGTTAGAATTAATTTGTGTACAATATATATTGACCATATTATATGTTATTATATTCATATGTTATCTAAATTAATTTTCCTAATATTCACAACAATTTTTATTTTAATATAACATATAATAAAATTGGAGCACCAAGGGATTAAATAACTTGCTCAAGGTCATACAACTAGTGACAGACAAAGCCAAAATTTGAAACAACCAGTTTGCTTCCATAACTCATGCTGTTAATCATAATATATTATGGCCTCTCAATAAATGCAGAAAACTTTTATAAAGTTCAACTCCATTCAATGTTTCAATGACTTGTATTTTAAATAAACTAGAAATAGAGGATAATTTCTTTACTAACTACACATAGAGAATACCTACCTCTGCAAAAAAAAAGAAAACATATGAAATGGTAAAATAGTAGATGGCTTCCTTTAAAATCATGAGAATGCAATGTATTGGCACTTTGTTCAAATTAATTTTAGGACTAGCATTGCAGTAACATCAAAGTTAAATAAGTAAATGTGTAGGTAATATTATAGGAATCACAAATAAAATATCAAAAATGTCATTATGTATATAATTTTTTGGAAAAATCACAATGATATTTACAGAAAAATTCAAAATTAATATAAATTCAAAAATTAATGAAAAAATAAATATATAAAGTCTCCTTGTTCCACATCTGGTCATAACGGAGTCATCAGAAATAGGCTTATTCTTCTGCCATACGTATTTGAAAAACTGTACAAAATTTTAAAAACACTTGTTTGTAGACATTGACAAACATGCAGTGCAGGACTATGAAATACTGCACCCCCACCCCTAACACACACAATATTGCAATTCCTTTCAGCCTGAAGGCATATTTTGAACCACAGTGAAGGGTAGTGGTCCCAAGCAGAGAGCAATGGACTTGCTGAGTAGATGAAATAATAAATCTCAGTTCAGAGAGGCTGTGATGGTTGGCAATTGTCAGGGAGAGTTCTGGAGAGAAAGGAGCTACACAGAAAAGAAGCACTAGAAATCTGCACAGGGATCTCCTTGTCTCTTCCCTGACATCAAGCTGCACATGCATAAGGAAACATTCCATGAATCCAGAAAAAGGAACTACCAAGGAACTCAATTCTACCTTAACTAAATTTAGTAATAACTCTCAAAAGGATAAAGCTAACCAAAACTGTAACTCCCTACCAAAAATATTTAAAGGAAAAAAGTCAGGCAATCAACAACAAAAAAAATCAAAATGACTGATACTAAATCGATACATAGTAACCAAAAGTAGAAGCAGAAAAATATGATCCATACTCATGAGAGGGAGAAAAGTCAATAGAAACAGAAGCAAAAGTGGCAGATGTGTTAGAATTTACAAAGGAGTTTTAAATGACTATTACAAAATGTTTACCTATCAAAGATTGTAAAGAAAAATATGAACTTAATAAGGAGATAAATTAAAGATATAAAAAAGTACCAAATAAAATGTCTAGAAGGAAAAATACAAAATCTAACAAGAAAAATGTACCAGATAGGATTAAGACTAGACACGAAAAAGAAAAGATCAGTGGATTTGAAGACACAGCAAGAGAAACTATCTATATGAAATAGAAAAAAAAAACTTAGCAGGGTCAGTGATGTGTGGAACAATATTAAGCAAATAAATATGTATGTATTGGACTCCTACAAAAAGATAAAAACAGGGCAGAAGAAGTATTTCACAGAATGATAGCAAAAAAATTACCAGTTTTATGAAAACTATAAAGACACAGATACAAAATTGTCAACAAACATTCAAGCAGGGTAAACACAAATGAAAGCACACCAAGCAACATTACAATCAAATTTGCTGAAAATCAGTGATAAAGAGAAAAACTCAAAAGCATCTGCAGAAAAAGACACATTGCTACAGAGAAACAAGATCAGGATAAATGCAGAATTTTTTTAGACACAAAGCAAGCCAGAAGCAATAGAATACAATCTCAAAGTGCTGAAAGAAAATAACTGTAAAACCTAATTTCCATATCACATAAAAGTATCTTTCAAAACCAAGGATTTTTCAGACAACCAAAAGCAGGAAGAATGTATTGTCTATACACCTGCATAATAAGGAAGGATTTTAGGGAAAATAAAATATGCTATATGCAAATTTAAATCTGAATAAAGAAATGAAGAATGCTAGAAATGGTAAATGTGGGTACATACAAAAAATAACTTTCCCAGTTGTTTGGCTTTTTAAAATATTGTCAATGATTTAAAGCAAAAATGAATATATTTTGTATAGTATATAGAATTCATGAAAACAATGGCCAAAAACTGAGAGAGGAAAATGTTAGGGCATAATTGAATGGTTCATATATTATGTGTGAGCTCTACAATGTTACTTAAATGTAAACCATTTATACTTAAAGATGTATATTGTAAACTATAGAATAACTACTAAAATCATATACTCAATCAAAGATAGCAAAAGTTGGGGAGAAAATCCCAAAAAGAAACAGATATGCTAATAGTAAAAGTAATGTGAAGGCAATCAGTTAAAGTTCAATGGTGTCAAAAATTTCATTAACTGTACGTAGTCAAAAACAATTTTAAAAGAAAGATTTTTAGACTGGATTTTAAAAGCAAGGCAATTCTGTATTATCTAAAATATTTAAATGTAAAACACTGATATGTTTAAAGTAAAAGAATAGAGCATGGTATACTTTTAAAATACTAACCAGGAGAAGGCTGAAGTGGCTGTATTAATATTGGTAAAGTAAATATCAATGCAAGGAATGAGGCGATGTGTCAGTTTTCTCCAAAATTGTACATTTGATGAAGGTACCATGAAAATCTCAGCATGATTCATTATAGAAATTGGAAAGTTTTTCTTAAAATTATATGGAAAGTCAAAGAAATTTCCTACACAAAATAAATTTGATAAAGAAAAGCAAAATTATAGAGCTTACACTAGCTGATTTTAAGACTTACTATATGTCATAGTTGTCATGGCAGTATGGAATTGGAGCAAGGAGAGTTATATAGAATAAAAGTCAGGAAACTTCTCTGCAAAGAGCGACATAGTAAGTTTTTCAGGTTTTGTAGGGCATTCTGTCTCTCTCACAACTATTTGGAACAATTGAATATCCATATGCAAGAGTAAATAAATAAACTTCTATTTATGTCTAAAACCCTATATAAAAATTACCTCAAAATTAATCATGTATCTAAATATGAACCAAAAGCTATAACTTATGAAAGAAAACAAGCAACAATCATTGACCTTGGATTAGAAAAAAATTTCCTAACTACCAATATCATGAAAAGTCCAGGACCAGATGAGTTCACAGCCAAATTCTACCAGATGTACAAAGAGGAGTTGGTACCATTTCTTCTGAAACTATTCCAAACAATACAAAAAGGAAGAATATCCCTAACTAGTTTTATGAGACCAACATCATCCTGGTACCAAAACCTGGCGGAGACAAAACTAAAAAAGAAAACTTCAGGCCAATATCCATGATGAACATTGATGCAAAGATCTTCAATAAAATACTGGCAAATCGAAACCAACAGCACATGAAAAAGCTTATTTATCATGAGCAAGTTGATTTCATCCTGGGGATGCAAGACTGATTCAACATCCGCAAATCTATAAACGTAATCCATCACATAAACAGAACCAAGGGCAAAAACAACATGATTATCCCAATAGATGCAGAGAAGGCCTTCAACAAAATTCAACAGCTCTTTATGGTAAAAACTCTCAATAAACTAGGTATCGATGGATTGTATCTCAAAATAAAAGAGCTATTTATGACAAACCCACAGCCAATATCATACTGAATGGGTAAAAACTGGAAGCATTCCCTTTCAAAACCGGTACAAGACAAGGGTGCCCTCTCTCACTACTCCTATTTAACATAGTATTGAAAGTTCTGGCGAGGGCCATCAAGCAAGAGAAAGAAATAAAGGGTATTCACATAGGAAGAGAGGACATCAAATTGTCCCTGTTTGCAGATGACATAATTGGATGTTTAGAAAACCCCATCGTCTCAGCCCAAAATCTCCTTAAGCTGATAAGCAACTTCAGCAAAGTCTCAGGATACAAAATCAATGTGCAAAAATCACAAGCATTCCTATACACCAATAACAGACAGAGAGTTAAATCATGAGTGAACTCCCATTCACAATTGCTACAAAGGGAATAAAATACCTAGGAATACAACTAACAAGGGATGTGAAGGAGTTCTTCAAGGAGAACTATAAACCACTGCTCAAGAGAGGACATAAACAGATGGAAAAACATTCCACGCTCATGCTTAGGAAGAATCAATATTGTGAAAATGGCCATATTACCCAAAGTAATTTATAGATTCAATACTATCCCCATCAAGCTACCAATGACTTTCTTCACAGAATTGGAAAAAAACACCTTAAACTTCATATGGAACTAATAAAGAGCCCACATAGCCAAGACAATCCTAAGCAAAAACACAAAAACAAAGCTGCAGGCATCATGCTACCTGACTTCAAACTATATTACAAGGCTACTGTAATCAAAACAGCATGGTACTGGTACCAAAACAGAGCTATAGACCAATGGAATGGAACAGAAGCCTCAGAAAGAATGTCACACAACAACAATCATCTGATCTTTAACAAACCTGACAAAAAGAAGCAATGAGGAAAGGATTCTCGATTTAATAAATAGTATTGGTAAAAATGGCTAGCATATACAGAAAGTTGAAACTGGATCCCTTCCTTACACCTTATACAAAAATTAACTCTAAATGGATTAAAGATTTAAACATGGGACCTAACACCATAAAAACTCTAGAAGAACACCTAGGCAATATTATTTAGGACATAGATATGGACAAGGACTTCATGACTAAAACACCAAAAGCAATAGCAACAAAAGTCAAATTAGGCAAATGGGATCATAGAAACTTAAGAGCTTCTGCACAGCAAAAGAAACTATCAATAGAGTGAACCGGCAACCAACAGAATGGGAAAAAAATTTTGCAATATACCCATCTGACAAAAAGCTAATATCCAGAATCTACAAAGAACTTAAACAAATTTACAAGAAAAAACAAACAACCACATCAAAAAGTGGGCAAAGGATTTAAACATAGACTTTTCAAAAGAAGACATTTATTCAGCCAACAAATATATGAAAAAAAGCTCATCATCACTGGTCATTAGAGAAATGCAAATCAAAACCACATTGAGATACCACCTCACGCTAGTTAGAATGACGATCATTAAAAAATCAGGAGACAACAGATACTGGAGAGGAGGTGGAGAAACAGGAACACTTTTACACTTTTGGTGGGAGTGTAAATTAGTTCAACCACTGTGGAAGACAGTGATGTGATTCCTCAAGGATCTAGAAATAGAAATACCATTTGACCCAGCAATCCCATTACTGGGTATATACCCGAAGGATTATAAATCATTCTATTATAAAAACACATGCACATGTATGTTTATTACATCACTGTTCACAATAGCAAAGACTTGGAACCAACTCAAATGTCCATCAGTGATAGACTGGAAAAAGAAAATGTAGCACATATACACCATGGAATACTATGGAACCATAAAAAAGGATGAGTTCATGTCCTTTGCAGGGACATGGTTGAAACTGGAAACCATTATTCTCAGAAAACTGACACAAGAACAGAAAATCAAACACCACATGTTCTCACTCAGAAGTGGGTGTCGAACAATGAGAACACACAGGCACAGGGAGGGGAACATCAAACACAGGGGCCTGGGGCACAGGGGGGCTAGGGGAGGAATAGCAATGGGTGGGAGGATTGGGGAGGGATAGCATTAGGAGAAATACCTAATGTAGATGTTGGAGCAATGGATGTAGTAAACCACCACCATGGCACGTGTATACCTATGTAACAAACCTGCATGATCTGCACATGTATCCCAGAACTTTAAGTATAATAAATATATATTTTTTTAAAAATATAAACTAAATTGGACCTCATCAAATTTAAGAACTTCTGGTATCTAGAAAACACTGATAAGACAATAAAAAGACAAGCCACAGATTGGGAGAAAATGTGTGCAAATCATATATTTATGAACAATTTGCATGAAAATATATAAAGAACTTACTAAAATCAATAATAAGGAAACAATTCAATTTTTAAAATTGGCAAAGGATTTGAAAACAACTTCACCAAAGAGGTATGTGGAAGACAAAAAGTGCATAAAAATATTCTTGCATTTTCTCATTGAGAAAATTCAACTAAAACCACAACAAGATACCACCACTTACATATTAGAATGACTTTTTAAAAGAACACACAGAAGAGGGGGTTGGCAAAGATACAGGAAAACTGGAACTTGCATTCATTGCTAATCGAAGGAAAATGATACAGCTACCTCGAAGAACATGTTGATGGTGGCAATTTCTTATAAAGCTAATCATATAATTACCCATATATATGACCTGAAAATTTTTCCAGCCAAGTGCAATAAAAACCTACATTCACGCAAAAACTTGCATGTGAACATTTATTATGTCTTTATTTGTAGTAGACAAAAGCTAGAACAAACTCAAATATTCTCCAACTGGGAAATAATAAAAAAAGTAGCAAATGTTATGAATCATAAATTATGATAATTTTATTGAAATTTTAACAAGTGATGAGTTAGGGGTAATAAAAAGAACTTCTATGAAGTCCAGTTTACTCTTTTTTTTTTTTTTCTTCTATAGTTCTTGTTTGGCCTGGTTAAAAATGTCCTGCTACATCAAGGTCATAGTTATCTTTGTTTTCTTCTTTAAGCTTAGAGCTTTAACATCTACATTCAGGAACACTCTAGAATGAATGTGCTCTATACTGTAAGGTAGAGCCCAGGTTTTTTATTTTATCTGATATGAGTACCCATCCTGTTATTCCAATATATCCCTGTTGAAAAATTATTCTTTTTCCCATTATATTGCTTTGATCCCTTATCAAAAAACATTAAATTATTTATCTATCTACCTATTGTTTGATTTACCTATCTATACATGTACATATGCATGCATACAGAATCTACTTCAAGACTCTTTATGCTTGATAGTCATAACTCTCAGTAAACTAGGAAACTAGGAATACAAATATATTGATCTATTTATCTGTATTTTCATCAATAGCATGCTATCTTGATTACTATAGATTTAGACTAAGTTTTGATGAAAGGATAAATACCATATTTTTTTTGACTTTTTCCAATATATTGTGTTGGCTGTTCTGAGTTCATTGCATTTCAAACTACAGTTTAAATTGGCTTGGTAATTTCTAGGAAAAAATTTGTTGTTACTTTGATTGGTATCACAATGTATCAATAGATCAATATGGAAATAATTAATATTGTAACAATATTGAGTCTTCTAATCCATGAGCATGTCATAACTATTCCTATATTTGGGTCTTCTAAAAATTTTCTCAACAATACTGTAATGTTTTTAGTGTAGATATCTTGCATATATTATGTAAACTTTATTCCTAAGTAATTGGTGATTTTATACCACTTTAAAAGCTATGTATTTTAAATTTATTTTATAATTGTTTTTACCATTCTACAGACATGCAACTGGTTTTTATGTTGACAATGTATTCTGCTACATTACTAAATTTAAGTATTAAATCTCTAAGTCTATTTGTAGATTCTTTTTAATTTTCTAGATGTAAGATTATGTCTCTGAATTAAGACAATTTTACTTTTTTCATTGTTCTTATCTTTTATTTCCTTTTCTTTTCTTGTTCTACTAACTTCCAGGATAATGTTGAATAGAAATAGTTAGAATGAATATATTTGCCCCAGTCCTGATCTCGGGGTGAAAGCCTTAAGTATTTCACCACTATATATGATATTTACTGAAGGTTTTAATTAGAAGCCCAATGTCAGTTTGAGGATGTTTCCATCTATTTTAATTTATTGAAAGTTATTATGAATAGGTATTGAATATTATTAATTTCTTCTCATACATTGAGATAATATTCTCATTTAATCTGTTAATGCATTGAATTGATTTTCATGTATACAGCCAAACTTGCATTCCTAGGATAAATTTCATTATTCATGTTATACTAATGATTATTATTTTTAAATTTTATTTGCAAATATTTGGTTAACAATTCTTTTGTCCATGTAGCTATGTTCATGTAGAATATTAGTTTACAGCTTTTTTTGTAACATCTTTGCCTGGTTTTTATATTAAGATTATAGTGACCTCATAAAATAAGGTTGGGACTGTTTTCTCTTCTTCTATTTTAAATGAATTTGTGGTGAATTGGTATGATTCTTTTCTTAAATGTCTGATAGCAGCTTTTGAATTCATTGGTTTTCTCTATTGTTTTTGTTTTTCTTATTTCACTGATTTTTATAAATATATTTCCTTACTATGAGATTTTTTATTATGGAGCTTGGTCTTTTCTACTAGAAGCATTTAAAGCTATACTGATACCTTTAATGATTTCTTTATTTATATCTCCCTAACTTTTTATGTTTAACTCAATATCACTATACTCAAAGAATATAGCTCTAATATCTCAAATAGCACAAATTCATAGATACATGCTTTATGGCTTAAGGTATCATTCATCTCAGTAATGTAATCCCAGCACCTTGGGAGGCTGAGGCAGAAGACTTAAGCCCAGGAGTTTGAGACCAGCCTGGGCAACAGAGCAAGAACCTGTGTCAAAATAACATAAAATAAAAATATAAAAAAGCTTACTTTTCTAAAGATATCATTTATCTTAGTGACTATTTTATATGTTTTTATTACTTTCTATTGTTAGCATAGTATTTTGTAAATACCAATTAGGTCAAATATTAATAAGTGTAGATCACAATTAGATTGGTTTACAGTGCTATCCAAATCTTCCATATCCAGATTTTGCATACTTGTTCTATCCTGAAAGATGCATGTTACATTTTCTAACTATGATTATGCATTTTAGTGAATAATGAGTAGTTTGTATTGCTCTTTAATTACATAACTTTGTTTCATGTGTTTAGGATCTTCATTTTTAAGTGCATTTGAGTTTTGGTTAATTGATGTTTTTTACAACAAGTACCCTATTTAATAATGTTATTTCTCTTCTATGTGAAGACTATTTTGTTTACTATTAGTAGCACCACAGAAGCTTTCTCATACTCACTTTTTGCAGTGTGTATTTATTCATACCCTTAACTCTCAACCCCTTACATTTTGATGTTTAAAGTGTTCTTCTTTTAAAGAACATGTAGTTGGATATTGCTTTTTTATACAATCTCTTAATATTTGCTATTTAATTGTGATGTTTAGCGCATTTACTTTGTAATCAATTCTGTTTACATTTGAGTGTGTTATTTTTGCATTTAATTTCCAATTTGTCTTTGTATTCTTTGTTTCCTTCTTTCTCTTTTCCTGCAATTTTTGAATAATTGAATTATTTTTGTGTATTTCAATTATCTCCACTATTAATTTTTTAGTGTGATTTGCAAGCTGTTTATATGGGTTGCTCATAGAGTTTACAGTATTTTTCATTGTTACCACAGTGCATATTCAAAAATATTATATTTCTTCTAAGAAATTTGAGAACTTTATGACAGTGTATTTCCAATAAAAATCTTCCACCCTTTTGCTATTCTTTTATATGTTATTGCTATAGATAACATAAATCTTACATTGCTTTGTGATTATTAATTTAAACAGATGATAGCCTTTAGAGATAGAATATATATATATATAATTAAAAAATGTTCTTTACATTTACTGACCTATGTACGTTTTTTGATACTCTTTATTTCTGCGTGTAAACTAAATTTCTTTCCAATACCATTTCCATTCAGTCTATTACATTTAGCATTTCTCAAGGGAGAGATCTGCTTAAGATTATTGCTTTCAGATTTTTTTTTTACTGTGAGACATATCTTTATATCATTTTAAAGTATATTTTACTGGACATAGGATTTTGTATTGACAATATTTTTATCAGCACTTTAAAGATGTGTCATTGCTTTCTTGCTTCTATTATTTCTGATAGAAATCAGAAGTAATCCTTAGTGTTGTCCTTTTGCACAGAATATTTCTTATTTCTCTCACAGCTTTCATAATTTTTTCTTTATCATTGGTTTTCAAATTTTAAATGTAGAGTCTCTAACAGGTTTATTTCTTCTTTATATTTAACCTGCTTGTAGTTATCTGAATTCCTTAGTCTGTTTTTTTTTTTATTTTTCCAGTAGTTTTGAGAAATTTTCCTATCATCCCTCAAAAATTACACCTGTCTCATTCTCTTCTTTCTTTAGGGCTCCAATTCCACATTTGATAGACATCTAATATTGAAGCTCAGATCTTGAATTCTCTGTTCCTTTTTAATTGTTTTCCTTTTGTGTTTAGTTTGGATTACTCTATTGCTCTATTTATATTATTGATTGTTCTGTTGAATCTGTTTGCTGATAAAGCCATCAAAAAAAATTCTTCATTTCTGATACAAGTTTTATTTTTAGCATTCCTAATTTTTAGTTTTCTATCTCTGCTGAAAATTACCAGCTGTTCAATCCTGTTATGCACTTTTTTAATGGTGATTCTTTAACATATTAATCAATGTTATTTTAAAGTCCCTTTCTGAAAACTGTAACATCTAGGCCATCATTGCATCTGGGTGTATTGACTAACTTATACCTTGGGGAAACATTATGGTTTCTTGCTTTCTTTATGTACTTTTTTAAACTTTTTGATTGAATACCAGGTAACATATAATTTCAGATAAAAAGTAAACATTTTCTTCTTAGCCATGTCTCTGATGTCTTTCTCTTTCATCTGTTAAATCAACTTTAATCAAGTTATCCTCCTTCCTTATACTCCCAAAGCACTGGGATTATAGGTGTAAGCCACCATAGCAAGCCAAAATTATCATTAAATCATCACCTATGGTTATATGAGATGGAAGCATAATGATGGCCTAATAAGAGTGGATAGTTGCTACTTTGGGCCATCATGGTGAGAACAATAAATATACAACTGTGGATATAGTTTCAGTTTTGCAAGATAAAAATGATTTGGAAATTGAAAGCACAATGTGAATATATCTAACACAAATGAACTGTACACTATAGTATAGTAAAAACAAAATTTTTTATGTTAAGATTATTTTACCACAATTAAAAAAAAAACCTGTGGAGTGTATTGGCTTATTCCAACTACTCTATAGACTAACAGAAAGAAAATGAAAATCTCAGAGCTTTAAACTTTCAGAGTTTACAAAATAAGAATTATTATTATTGATATTATGAATGTCAAACAAAACAAGAGTTTACTAAATGGACTGCATTCAAAAAGCTAAAGCAACCTTTTTGACTTTTGCTTGGAATATTGCTGATCCTTATTTTGTTTTTCAGAGTCAAGGAAACTATTTTGAACTATGTATGGCGTTTTATAATTGAGTAAGATATACTCCTGTGAACAAAATTTGGAGTATGTGTGATTCTTTCTGCCTGGTTCCTCTAGAATTTGGAAATTATCTGTGAGTACTCTTAATTTACGGCAATACAGAATACAGATGTTTGCATCAGTGAAATAAGAATCCATTTTTCTTTTGCAACAAGATGTGATTGGAAGAACTGGTTATTTTATCAAGTCTTTGACTGGAAGGGCCTGCTTCCATTTAAGGAATCAATCTCAACTTGCAGAGCTGATAAAATCCTTATGGGGAGAACTGGCCTCATATCCTTGCATGCACAATCCCTGTACAGTGTTCCTGACTTGTGGTCAGTTAAGAATATCACTTTCTAACAGGTCCAGGAACTCCAAGTTTATCTTGTGACTTTAAGAGGAGAGGATCACTCAACTCACAGGAATTTGAAGATACAAACCCATGGCTGGGCTCAGTTCTAAAAGGTCTTATCTAAGATTCCTTGTGAAACAGAGTTCCATCAAAGCCAATGAAAAGGCCTATGTAGAAATAATTATTCTTGCTGCACTTTATGCAAACAACCAGGCTAAGTATAAGTTTCATTCATAATTTGTTTTTATCAAAAATGAGGACTTAAGAGGGAAATTGTGCTTCAAAGCTTATCATACATTTGTCATTAAATCCTAGTCTCATTAATTGCTTTAAGAATTTTGCCTACTGTTTAGACTAACCTGTGCCTATTCCTATGAATCAAGTGGTGATGTCTTGCAGCTTGGAAAAAACAATAAGGAATCGATACTTTAAAAACCCCAATCAGTATGCTAGTTTGGGGCAACTATCCTGCAAATTCTGCCAGGTAATGAAAGTAAGTAGAATGCCAATAACCAGTAGGTTTCCTTGTTTGGAAAAATAAAACCAAGGAACTTCATAGACCCCCCCCAAAGGGGAACTCTATATCTTGGCAAGTAAAATTTTAGATAGAAATAATTGACTACATGACCCTTGTAGAAATAGCTATAGTCGCTCTCCTGTTTGTAGTAGACATATACAGAGTAGCACCTTCTAACTGAAATATTGGACAGAGTTTACAGTGCTCTAGTATTTTGCTTAATTATTATCCTTATAGCAGGGACAATAATTACCAAAAAAAGGAAGCATGAAAACTTTACTCTCAGTAAGTCTTCTAGAATTTCTTATTGGATTTGGTAATATGTCATACTCTGGCTATGCAAAGAAGGTTATAAAGGATAAATATTTTATATAAGAAAGGATCTTGTATAATAAATACTTGTCCTAAAGAGAATAGGTGGTTGTTTAAAAGAGGGGTGTTTAGGACAAGTCAGATGGTTAAAGCAGGTGGTAGATGGTTCATGGAAGTCATGAGAGGATTATAAGGATGGTAAATACTTGTGCTAAAAAGAATAGTTGGTTATTTTAAAACAAGAATATTTAGGACAAATCATAAAGTTTAAGCATATCTTAGATGGTCTGTGGAAGTTATGAAGAGATTAATAATTGCAGGAAAGATTTAGCCAATGTTAACAATAAAGTTACTTTAGCCACCCAAATCCAATTCCACTTATCCTAAAAGAAATGTTACTTTTATATTAACATTTCAGCAACATGTGGTAGAGGCAAACCAGTGTTACAACCCATCGGAATAGCTGATAGCAATCAAACTCCAAATGATGTTGCCGACAGAACCACTCATAGACATGCCTTTCTTCTGAGGACCCTTAGATAGACCCCAGGAGGAGCCCTAGCTGTTGCTCTGCACACAACACCACTTTTCAGCAGGAAGTAGCCACAAAGAGTCATCATCCAACATCCCATAACAGTAGTTAGGGTTACCACACCCAAGGGCAGTAATGATATGGGAGTTAAGAAGTTACTTAGGCATATAATGAAGGTAAGGAAGTCCTCTGTAACATTTTCCTTTTAATGAAAAGCAACTCAAAATTATTTTCCTTTATAACTAAGAGCAGCCTGTAAAATTGAGCTGCAGACATAGATGCTGGCAGTTGTGCCAATCATGTTCAAAATGGCAGCCCCATCTTTCCTTCTCTTCCAGCCACGTGTACAGTGAAGAAGCAGACAAAATGGCACTGGCCAAGGGGAAAATCCATTTGCATAATAAGATTAGAGTGTGACAACCAGCCTTCCCCATGAGCTATGAAAATCTCACACCTAATTGAACCAATCTGGGAGTCCTATGTAAATCAGACACCACATCCTCAAGCCTCACTATAAAATCTGGTGCATCTGCCACCAGCTGGTCTTTCCTCTCAGAAGACCCCCTCTATCATTAAAGAGAGAGCTGTTTGCCTTTCTCTTTATATCTATTTTGACTACTAAATCTCCACTCCTAAGCTCCTGTGTGTGTCCATGTCCTAAATTTTCCTGGCATGAGACAACGAACCTTGAGTGTTTACCCCAGGCAACATAGGTGCTTTGCTACATATCTTGACTGATGTCTTAAGTCTTCCTAAAATGCAAAAAAAATTTAAGCTGTAGCACAAGCAACTTGGGCACATGTTCTTAGAATCTTCTGGGGCTATATCTTGGGCCAGGATCACTCATATTTGGCTCAGAATAAATCTTTTTAAATATTACATAGAATTGGAGTATAGTTGTTCACAACATGTCACAGGCTTGACATCCTTTAAATAAAAATGATTCCAGCTTCACTTATGAAAAATCTTATTACACTACTATAAGTTTCCCCCATATATTTTCCTCCATGCCTTTTCCCATTACCATAGGGAAATAACCTTACAAAAAGTTAAAGGAAAATAACTAGACATTCTGCTACAGACTCTAAGGTAATGTTTAGTGCATGTGATGATTAATATCAAGCATCAACTTGATTGGATTGAAGAATGCAAAGTATTGTTTCTGGGTATATTTGGGTGTTACTGGGTGTTGCCAGAAGAGATTAACATTCTTGCTGGGAGAGGAAGACCCACCCTCAGGAAGACCCACCCACAGTGTGGGTGGGATCTGTCTAATCAGCTGTCAATGCAGCTAGAAAAAGGCAGAAGAAGGTGGATCTGGCTGACTTGCTGAGTCTTCAAGGCTTCATCTTTCTCCCATGCTGGATACTTCCTTTCCTCAAATATCAGACTCCAAGTTCTTCAGCGTTTGGACTCTTGGACTTAGACAATTGTTTTTCCAGGGGCTCCGGGGGCTTCAGCCACAGACTGAAGGCTGCACTTTCGGCTTCCATACTTTTGAGGTTTTGGGACTCAGACTGGATTCCTTGCTCTTCAGCTTGTAGTCAGCCTACCATGGACTTCACCTTGAGATTATGTGAGTCAATTCTTCTTAACAAACTCCCTTTCACATATACATCTAACCATCTACCTTATTAGCTCTGTCCCTCTAGAGAACCTTGACTAATACAGTGCCCATGAAAGTTACTGGAAACCCAAAATGTCACTATGTCTCACTGGTCAGTGTGAGTGATTAAGGAAGTCAGAAAAGAAAGAGACTTTAGATCCAAGTCCATCTCTCTCTTAGTGAGGTAACTGGGTGCATGATAGACCAACTCTTGAAGCAGAGCTGGAAATAGACAAAATCATCAGCTGCAAGAATTCCCATCTGGGTTCCCTGATCTGTGGGATGAAGATCATCATAGCATAAAGAACAATGTAGATCCCAGGAAACAGCCCCACAATCCAAAAGAGTAACACAAAAGCAATACCACATCCCTGGGGGATTTAGACACTAGTGCCACAGTGAAATACTTGAAAGTGAAAGAGGTTGTGATTTGTGTCACATCACCCTTTAATTTACCAGTTAGATTTTTTTCCTGAAAGTGATAAAATTTGGGATCATCATTGTGGATTATTGTAAACTTTGTTGGTGATGACTCCAACTGCAGCTATTTCCCTAAATGGGATATTTTTCCTTGCTCAAATCAATACAACTGAGAGTCTCTACTTGCTACTGTTTAGTAAAGTTTTTTCTCTAAACCAACTGGTTATTTCTAGAAATCTTAATTTGCTTTCAGCTGGCAAGGGCAGTGGTACGCTTTCACTATCTTATCTCAGAGCTGTGTCATCTTCTGTGTTTTGTCATAATTTAATCTTCAGGAAACATGATTGTCTTGATATATCATGGAGTATCGCAACAGTTTACTGCATTGGGAATTTATGCTGATTTAATCTGGTGATCAGGAAGAAGCAATATCAATATACCAGGTGCCTTAGTAAGACAAATGTGCACCCAAGATATTGTATCAGATCTTGAAAATATTATTCACATGCACATGCAGGCAATTCATCCTTCCATGGCACCTCTCCTTACTCATTTTCTACCTTCTCTCGTACCTGAGAAAAGCTCCACGTGCCAGTTGATGAAGGAAGCTTCGTATGCCAGTTGGTGAAGGAAGAAAAGACTCATTCTGCTGCTGCAGCATTATGGCTCTGCTATGTCTGTCACTGAAAGACAGCAGTTAAGGAAATCTACCAGATAGAAAGATCTTACAATAGCACATCAGACTGTCAACTTTTCCTGGATTAAATGATAGCCAGAATTAATGTCTTGGTCAGTGTGGGCTGCTATAACAAAAATAGCATGGACTCAGAGGCTTATAAACAGCAAACATTTATTTCTCACAGTTCTGGAGTCTGAGAAGACCAGGATCAAGATGCCAGATTTGGTGTCTCATAGGTGGTCAACCTCTTGCTGTGTTCTCACATGGAAGAAAGAGGGTCATAGTGCTCTCTGGAACCTCTTTTGAAAGGGCACTAATCCCACTGGTGAGGATTCTGCCCTCATGAGCTAATCACCTCCCAAAGACCACACCTCCTAATACCATCACCTAGGGGTGAGGATTTTAACACAGAGATTATGGGAGCACACAAACATTCATAATGAATATAACACTGTGGCCAAATAGACAGAAATGGGAAAGAAAAGATGGAAAATGAGCGACCAGAAATTCTGGGAAAACACCTCTAGGTGAACCCTTCAAAATGGGGGTAGCATGTGAACATGTTTATGTGGACATTCACCATAAGAGTTCCCCTGAAGAGAAGGCTCTTATAAATCAGGTGGAGGAGGTGATGATCTGCGAATCTCACTCATTTCCTTAACTGCCCTGCTATTTTCTGAGGTTTATATTTAAAAAAATGGCCATGGGAGCAGGAAAAGAAGCTATTCAGGGCTTTCTGTGGAGAAGTCCTTGGAGACTTCTCCTCCCCAAGTTGTATCTGGTTAGAGATGCTATCTGTTGCTAAACCTCAAATAGCAAAGGCCCTCTGAGACCCTCAGTATGGCATCATTCCTGGGAGGAGCAGCCAGCCACCTGCGGCAAGTTAATTATGTTTAGATCCTACCATTCCAATATTTCCCTTACCATTCTAAACCAAAAAGCATCTGTAAGGTGCTTTTTGGTTTAGAATGGGGTTCTGTCCCAATAAGCCTACCCTATATTGAAAAAATCCTAAGTGAAACATGCTTTAATATACCTAACCTACTGAACATCATAGCTTAGCCTTTCCTGCCTTAAACATGCTCAGAACACTTATGTTAGCCACAGTTGGGCATACTTATCTAACACAAAACCTGTTTTATAATAAAATGTTGACATCTCATGTACTTATTTAATATTCTATTGAAAAAGAAAAACAGAAGAGTTGTATGGGTACTCAAAGTGCAGTTTCTATGGAATGCATATCACTTTCGCACCATCATAAAGTTATAAGTTGTTAAGTTGAACCATTGTAAGCTGGGGACCATTGGTACACATTTAATCTAGATGTGAATGTGCCTTCCCTGCCCACGGTTCTGCCAGTACCACCATCCAAGGCCTGCAGAATGCTGTAGTCACAGGCATGGCTTTCCACAATATACTACTTCTACTAAGAACACTTTTTTTTTTTTACAGCAAAATAGTGCTACAGTGGGCCCACAACCATGGAATTCACTGATTTTGCCACAACCAGAAGCTGCCTGCCTCATAGAAATTTGAAACAGCCTGTGGAAGACTCAGTTAATGAACCAGCTGGAGACATCATGGAAGTTGAAATGTTGTACATAAAAAGTGATATAATTCTCGCAACCAACAACTCATATTTGGTGCTGCATTAATTTCCATTGTGGCTTAGTGAATTATTACAAACTTGGCAAGAGAAAACAACACCTATTTATTATCCAGGTTTCTGTGGGTGACGATTCTGGGCATGACTTAACCGAATCTTCTGCTTGGGGTCTCAAAGGACTATAAGCAAGGTGTGGGCTGGGGCTAAGGGCTCATCTGTAGTTTGAGATTCTTACTGTCCCAAGCTCATGGAATTTGTTGGTAGTATTCACTTCTCTGCACCTGTAGAACTGAGGGTTACTTGTTTCTTCCAGGGCAGCAGGGGAGAGCATCTCTGCCTTATAGACCCTCTAATAAAGGCTCCCCTGCTAAGACCAGGCCCAACCACGGGCTTTTGATTTACTCAAAATCTTTGATTAGAGATCTTAATTATGTAAGTAAAAGTCCCTTCACCTTTGACATACAACATGACCTAATTATAGATGTGACATCTACCGTATTCACAGGCCCCACTCATGCTCTCAACTGGAGGGGCATAGGCTGGTCCAGCCATCTTAGAATTCTGGCTACTACCAAGGGTTGTCTCTAAACCACCTAGAATACAGGATCTGGAGGATTAGAATTTGCAGTTCCCTAGGGAGAAATGTAATGCTGATAGGAGTGCTGGCACATAGGTTTCTGCAGAGGCCTTGATTTCTACTGCAGCTATGGGAGAACCAGCACTTCAGGTCATGAGTGATAATTTCATTCACAGTATAAATTATTTTTCTTCCTCCTTTGTCCCTCCATATTTTCTAAGCCTTCTATAATTGATGTCTTACATTAAATCTTCTGTTCAATATATCTAATGTGGCTTTTGTTAATCTGCCTGAACATTGACTAATAAAAATCATGATTTGTCCATAATATGATTCCAATAAATTTAAGCCTATTCTTGCTCAAGTGAGTTGGATTTATGGATGTTTTTAGGTGATAAGTTTCTTTGTATTATACACCCAAATTGTTATGTAGATTTGTAAGAACCATTAGTAGAGATGATTACCAAATTCCACCAAAGTTGCACATAAGTTCTTCAAGTCACTATGAGAATTGCACCAAATATATTCCAGCATAGATCTTTATGTAAGATTGAACTTTTTAAACATCAGTGAAATGTAAAAGAATTTTAAAAATGGGACTCAAGAGCATAATGAAGTTAGAATTAACAAAGATATTTGAATACTTGAAAGGAAAATTACCTGGGAAGTTTATTTTTCACATCAAAAGATAGAATTCATGCTAGATATTTTCACATACATGTCTACATATGTCCCTTTATATTTCTGTATTCTTGCTAATTAAATAAGTTTGCTTATCCTTACACAAATTACATGCAAGGATATTTTTCCAACATGCTACATATTCCCTAGTGCATTAGGTGGGGTCAACATGAGTAGGCCTCCAAGGCAGTACTAGCTGTCATGTAGCTTTGATAATCATATATCATGCATTCTATGAAACGCTTATTTTATAGTACGAAAAAAGATCTTGATAAATAAGCTTCTGCTTAACCTGAAACCAGTTGATCAGAAATCTAAAATTAGTGGATTTCATGAGACTGTATATAGTTTTGAGTGTATCTGGTTTTTGTTTCTGTGTCTTTAAGATCTTATTCTTTTTAGATCAGAGTTAAGGTTCACAGAAAAATTAAGAGGAAGGGACAAGTATTTCCCATCTACTCCCTTCCCCAACACATGCATAAACTCCCCCACTATCCACATCCTCTGCCACAGTGGTGCATGTGTTGCGGTCAATGAGCCTACCTTGACACGTCCAAAGGCGATTGTGTACACCAGGGCTGACTCTTGGTGTTGTACATCCTATGGGTTTGCACAAATGCATAATGACATGTGTCCACCATTATAGTATCATACAGAAGATCTTAACTGCCCTAAAAATCCTCTGTGATCCACCTACAGTACATCCGTTTTATTTAAATAAAAGAAATTTTTTCTAAAAACATTTAGGTTGAGAATGGATATATCATAGCATTCTGGGAGCCCACAAAGGAAGAAGTAACTGACAATTGGTAATGGAATTAAACCAGTAGATTGCTTTTGAGATGGCACTAATTGTCTCACATTTGGTGCAGCACACTGCCACCTCTGACTGAGATTGCTGCTCCCCGACCCCAACTCTGTTTGCTTTCCTAACATTCGCAGAAGAAAGCAAGTAGCCCTGAGGTCACAAAAAAGTTTCCTTTTCTTGGTTCTTCACTACAAGGAATGTCATGTCATGTTAAAAAGTGCCAGATCATCTCAAAAACAGTGAGCTCAGCCTTAAAGAGTGAGTTGGGGAGGAAATTGGGCAAAGCAAGTAATGTAGGTCTTGGGAAATCAGCTTAAGAAACAAGAAAATGGAAGATTTGATACTATAGGCAGGGGAGCTACCCAGCCTCCATTCAGGTTTTTTCTTTCTCTTCTCTGAAAATTCCATTGACATTTTCTCTTGGATTTCCTTATTCAGAGACATCAAAGAAGTAACATTCTTCCCACAGATATGTTGTCACCATGTGCCGCTCCTACCTAGCAGATACCCAAAGACAACATTTGGGATCAGAAACCAGTCGTGGCACCAAACATGAATGAAGCCAGAGCCAAAAAAAGGTACAAGGACTGAGTGCCATCTGGAGGTGACTATGACTTTCCTAGACTAAATCACCATTTGTGAGGCAAATCCATTTTTGCAACATCTTCTCAAAGGACACCTACTTCAAATGAAGTGATCATGGTTTCCCTGGAGAGATGCAAATTTATGATAAAAAACCCAAGCCTCCTCTTATATATTCAGGAATTTTCCACGTTATCGAGAATGAGTAACACCAGCATAGAGTCCCTCCTTGGGCTGTCCAAGTATCCATCAGGATATCTGTATGCACGAAGACATCTGTTTCCTGTGTTTTCATTCCTAACTGGCTCCTAGGGTGGTCCTTTAAGTCATTGCAGGCCTGCAGGCCTCCCCACTAACCAACCTAAATACCTGATCCTGCCAGCTGGATGCTGCAGTCTGCTGGCATATGGGCAGTATTAAAATGGTTAAAACTCTTCCAAGGATTAGAGGAATTTAGACCACCAGAGCTCCATCAATTAAAGACTGATAACACTCATTTTACTTGGGTCTCCTCCAGCACAGCATTCTGTTCTGCCCCATATCCAGTTGGTTTGACTTGGTACATTTCCTAAACACAAGGGCCAGGTGTCCAGCACTGCCAAGCTGAATGTCATTTCCATTTTGGATGGAAATTTGCAATTCAAATTTAATTCCACTTTAAATCTTTCAGAATCATTTATAAAGATAACCTGATTTTCAGCAAAGCTAGATGCTTCTGATAAGAGTTTCCTGCTTGTTGTAGGCATTCAATAAATGATGATTGATTCTTTTGAAAATCATCAATTCTTTCTGCTAGTGATAGTTCATTGGTCAATATTAAACCTAACTGGAGAATACGCCAATTTTATTATGCTGACTACAATATTACCAAGATGATTCAAGTAAAGAAGTCAATTATCACAAGGCACAATTTCTCAAGACCCAAATTATGTCAAGCTAGAGATATTCATTTCACAGTGTTGATGTTAATAAGCTTCTCTATGTGTGTTTAGTAATCCCATGCACAGATTGATCTTCTAACATTATTTTACAAAGTCCATGAAGAGAAACCTTGGGCTTTCAAAAATTATGTAGCTATTATGAGCTCCAATTCAAAAGCAGAACCTCCATATTTACTATCTCTAGGAATTTTTGAATTTAAATAAGTTGAAATACCAAACCAGTATACTGACCATTTTTGTTTCAAGACTCAAATCAATAAACTCCCTAAATCTAATAGTTTCAGTAATAGAAATACTCCATCATTCACTCACAGAAATCAGAATGCATATAATGACAGTCTAGAGCAGCTTTAAAGGTAATTAAATCAACACTGTTCATCTTCCTTAGGACTGCCTGAAAAGATGAGAGAAATAAATAAAAGGTTTAAGACAAACTCCAAACTTATTTAGTATGACATTCTGTCTTTTTATAGAATTCCAGTGGAAATAAATAGAACACAATCCACAATGATTCTCCAACACTTTCCCTTCCCTTTACTCTGATAACACTGACTACGGTTAATGGAAAAACAGGATTAATGGAACACGTTTTAAATGCATGCACACATTTTAACTCTCACACAAGACTGCTACAATACATATATCCAGGTAGAGCCACACACCTTGTAGCGTGTCTGAATAATATGCCCTGGTGTTGTGCAGCACACAGGACACTTAATATTTGTACAAGGAAGTAAAAAAGAAAGAAATCAACCTACAACCAAATTTTTCTTAGTTCAATTTATAGTATTCCAAGATTTTCCTGAATTCTCTGATTTTTTATTTAGAAAACAAACAGGTTTCCTAAGAATTTTTAACAAATTAAAACATTTCCATTATATTCAAGGTAAAATATCAATGAGACTTTTTTTTTAAATTTTACTTTAAGTTCTGGGGTACATGTGCAGATCTTGCAGAATTGTTACATAGGTACACACATGTGATGGTGTTTTGCTGCCTCCATCACCCTGTCATCTACATTAGGTATTTCTCCTAATGTTATACCTCTCCAATCTCCCCACCCACTGCTATCTCTCCCATAGCCCCCCACCCCACAACAGACTCCAGTGTATGATGTTCCCCTCCCTGTTTCCATGTGTTCTCATTGTTAAACACCCACTTATGAGTGAGAATATGCACTGTTTGGTTTTCTGTTCTTGTGTCAGTTTGTTGAGAATGATGGTTTCCAGCTTCATCCATGTCCCTACAAAGGACATGAACTCATCCTTTTTTATGACTGCATAGTATTCCATGGTGTATGTATGCCACATTTTCTTTATCCCGTCTATCATTGATGGGCATTTGCATTGGTTCCAAGTCTTTGCTATTGTAAACAGTGCCACAATGAACATATGTGTGCATGTGTCTTTATAACAGAATGATTTATAATCCTTTGGGTATATACCAAGTAATGGGATTACTGGGTCAAATGGAATTTCTATTTCTAGATCCTTGAGGAATCACCACACTGTCTTCCACAATGGTTGAACTAATTTACACTCCCACCAAACAGTGTAAAAACATTCCTATTTCTCCACATCCTCTCCAGCATTTCTTGTCTCCAGATTTTTTAATGATTGCCATTCTAACTTGCGTGAGGTGGTATCTCAATGTGGTTTTGATTTGCATTTCTCTGATGACTAGTGTTGACGAGCATTTTTTCAAATGTTTGTTGGTCACATAAATGTCTACTTTTGAAAAGTGTCTGTTCATATGCTTTGCCCACTTTTTGACGGGGTTGTTTTTCTCTTGTGTATTTGTTTAAGTTCTCTGTAGATTCTAGATATTAGCCCTTTTTCAGAAGGGTAGATTGCAAAAAAATTTCCCATTCTCTTGGTTGCCAGTTCACTCTAATGATTCTTTCTTTTGCTGTGCAGAAAGCTCTTAAGTTTAATTAGATCCTATTTGTCTATTTTGGCTTTTGTTACCATTGATTTTAGTATTTTAGTCACGAAGTCCTTCCCTATGTCTATGTCCTGAATGGTATTGCCTAGGTTTTCTTCTGGGGTTTTTATGGTGTTAGGTCTTATGTTTACATCTTTAATCCATCTGGAGTTAATTTTTGTATAAGGTGTAAGGAAGGGATCCAATTTCAGCTTTCTGCACATGTGTAGCCAGTTTTCCCAACACCATTTATTAAATAGGGAATCCTTTCCCTATTCCTTGTTTTTGTCAGGTTTGTCAAAGATCAGATAGCTGTAGGTGTGTGGTATTACTTCTGAGGTCTCTGTTCCATTCCATTGGTCTATATCTCTGTTTTGGTACCAGCACCATGCTGTTTTGATTACTGTAGCCTTGAAGTATAGTTTAAAGTCAGGTAGCATGATGCCTCCAGCTTTGTTCTTTTTGCTTATGGTTGTCTGGCTATGCATTGCTCTTTTTTGGTTCCATATGATGTTTAAGGTGGTTTTTTCCAGTTCTGTGAAGAAAGTCAATGGTAGCTTGATGGGGATAGCATTGAATGTATAAATTACTTTGGGCAGTATGGCCATTTTCACAATATTGATTCTTCCTAACCATGAGCATGGAATGTTTCTCCATCTGTTTGTGTCCTCTCTTATTTTGTTGAGCAGTGGTTTGTAGTTCTCCCTGAAGAGGTCCTTTATATCCTTTGTTAATTATATTCCTAGGTATTTTATTCTCTTTGTAGCAATTGTGAATGGGAGTTCCCTCATGATTTGGTTCTCTGTTTGTCTGTTATTGGTGTACAGGAATGCTTGCGGTTTTTGAACATTGAGTTTGTATTTTGAGACTTTGCTGAAGTTGCTTATCATCTTAAGGAGATTTTGGGCTGAGACGATGGGATCTTCTAAATATAATATCACGTGGTCTGCAAATAGAGACAATTTGACTTCCTCTTTTTTTAATTGAATACTCTTTATCTCTTTTTCTTGCCTGATTGCTTTGGCTAGAACTTCCAATACTATGTTGAATAGGAGTGGTGAGAGAGGGAATCCTTGTCTAGTGCCAGATTTCAAAGGGAATCCTTCCAGTTTTTGCCCATTCACTATGATTATGATATTGGCTGTGGGTTTGTCATAAATAGCTTTTATTATTTTGAGACACACTCCATTGATACCTAGTTTATTAAAAGTTTTTAGCATAAAGGGCTGTTGAATTTTGTTGAAGGCCTACTCTGCATCTATTGAGATAACCATGTGGCTTTTGTCTTTGGTTCTATTTATGTGAGGGATTAGGTTTATAGATTTGTGTATGTTGAACCAGCCTTGCATCCCAGTGATGAAGCTTACTTGATCATGATGCATAAGCTTTTTGATGTGCTGTTGCATTCGATTTGCCAGTATTTTACTGAAGATGTTTGCATCGATGTTCAACATGGATATTGTCTTAAACTTATCTTTTTTAGTTGTGTCTCTGCCAGGTATTGGTATCAGGATGATGTTGGTCTCATAAAACTAGTTACAGAGTATTCCCTCTTTTTGCATTGTTTGGAATAGTTTCAGAAGGAATGGTACCAGCTCTTCTTTGTACATCTGGCAGAATTCATCTATGAACCTTTCTGGATCTGGAATTTTTTTGATTGGTAGGCTATTAATTGCTGCCTCAACTTCAGCCTTTGTTATTGGTCTATTCAGGGATACAACTTCTTCCTGGTTTAGTCTTGGGAGGGTGTAAGTTTATGGGAATTTATCAATTTCTTCTAAATTTACTGGTTTATGTGGATAGAGTTGTTTATAGTAATCTCTGATGGTAGTTTGAATTTCTGTGGAATCAGTGATGATATCCTCTTTATCATTTTTTATTGTATCTATTTGATTCTTCTCTCTTTTCTTTTTTCTTAGTCTGGATAGTGGTCTATCTATTTTGTTGATATTTTCAAAAAATCAACTCCTGGATTTATTGATTTTTTGAATGGTTTTCTTGTGTCTCTATCCTCTTCAGTTTTGCTCTGATCTTGGTTATTTCTTGTCTTCTGTTACCTTCTGAATTTGCTTGATCTTACTCCTCTAGTTCTTTAAATTGTGACAATATGGTGTCAATTTTAGATCTTTCCTCACTTCTCATGTGGGCATTTAGTGCTATAAATTTCCCTCTAGACAATTCTTTAAATGTGTCCCAGAGATTCTGGTACATTGTGTCTTCATTCTCATTGATTTTGAAGAACATCTTATTTCTGCCTTCATTTCATTATTTATCCAGTAGTCATTCAGGAGCAGGTTGTTCAGTTTCCATGTAGTTGTGCAGTTTTGAGTGAGTTTCTTCATTCTGAGTTCTAATTTGATTGCACTGTGGTATGAGAGACTCGTCATTATGATTTCTGTTCTGAATTTGCTGAGGAGTGTTTTTCTTTCAATTATGTGGTCAATTTTAGAGTAAGTGCGATGTGGTGTTGAGAAGAATGTATATTCTGTGGATTTGAGGTAGAGAGTTCTATAGATATCTATTAGGTCTTGCTTGGTCCAGATCTGAGTTCAAGTCCTGGATATCCTTGTTAATTTTCTGTCTCATTGATCTGTCTAATATTGACAGTGGAGTGTTAAATCTCCCACTATTATTGTGTCAGAGTCTAATTCTCTTTGTAGGTAGTTAAGAACTTGCTTTATGTATCTGAGTGTTCCTGTATTGGGTGCATATATATTTAGGATAGTTAACTCTTCTTGTTTCATTGATCCTTTTATCATTATGTCATGCCCTTCTTTGTCTCTTTCGTTCTTTGTTGGTTTAAAGTCCATTTTTTCAGAGACTAGGATTACAACTCCTGCTTTTTTTTCCTCATTTGCTTGGTAAATCTTCCTCCATCCCTTTATTTTGAGTCTATGTGTGTCTTTGCACATGAGATGCATCTCCTAAATACAGTACACTGATGGGTCTTGACTTTTTATCCAATTTGCCAGTCTATGCCTTTTGGTTGGGGCATTTAGCCCATTTACATTTAAGGTTGTTATTGTTACGTGTGAATTTGATCCCACTAATTTGATACTAGCTAGTTGTTTTGCCCATTAGTTGATGCAGTTTCTTCATTGTGTCGATGGTCTTTACCATTTGGTACATTTTTGCAGTGGGTGGCACTCATTGTTCCTTCCATGTTTAGTGCTTCCTTCAGGAGCTCTAGTAAGGCAGGTCTGGTGGTGACAAAATCTCTCAGCAATTGCTTGTCTGTAAAGGATTTTATTTCTCCTTCCTTTATGAAGCTTAGTTTGGCTGGATAGGAAATTGTGGGTTGAAATTTCTTTTCTTTAAGGATGTTGAATATTGGCCCTCACTCTCTTCTGACTTGTAGGGTTTCTGCCGAGAGATCCTCTGTGAGTCTGATGGGCTTCCCTTTGTGAGTAACCCGACCTTTCTCTCTGGCTGCCCTTAGCATTTTTCTTCAATTAAAACCTGGTGAATCTGATGATTATGTGCCTTGGGGTTGCTCTTCTTGAAGAATATCTTTTATTTCCTGGATTTGAATGTTGGCCTACCTTGCTATATTGGGGAAGTTCTCCTGGATAATATCCTGAAGAGTGTTTTCCAGCTTGGTTTCTTTCACCCTGTCACATTCAGGTACACTGATCAAATGTAGATTAGGTTTTTTCACATAATTCCAGATTTCCTGGAGGCTTTGTTCATTTATTTTCACTCTTTTGTCTCTAATCTTGCCTTCTCAATTTTTTTCATCGAGTTGATCTTTAATGTCTGATATCCTCTCTTCTGCTTGATTGATTCAGCTATTGAAACTTGTGTATGCTTTGTGAAGTTCTCTGGCTGTATTTTTCAGCCCCATCAAGTTGTTTATGTTCTTCTCTAAGCTGAGTATTCTAGTTAGCATTTCATCTAACCTTTCTTCAAGGTTCTTAGTTTCTTTGCATTGGGTTAAAACATGTTCCTTTAGCTCAGTGAAGTTTGTTATTATCCACCTTCTGAAGCCTGCTTCTGTCAATTTGTCAAACTCATTCTCCATCCAATTTTGTTCCCTTGCTGGAGAAGAGTTGTGATCACTTGGAGGAGGAGAGGCATTCTGGTTTTTGGTGATTTCATCCTTTTTGTGCTGGTTTCTTTCCATCTTGGTGGATTTATCTACCTTTGTCCTTTGAAGTTGGTGACTTTCAGATAGGGTCTCTGAGTGGACATCCTTTCTGCTGATGTTGAAGCTATTTCTCTCTGTTTTTTAGTCAGGCCCCTCTGCTACAGGACTGCTGGAGGTCCACTCCAGACCCTGCTTGCCTGGGAATCACCTGTGGGGACTGTAGAACAGCAAGGATTGCTGCCTGTTCCTCCCTATGGTTGCTTCATCTCAGAAGTGTACCTGCCAGATGTCAGCCAGAGCTCTCCTGTATGAGGTATTTCTTTGGATATATGGAAGTCAGGGAGCCACTTGAGGAGGCAGTCTGTGCCTTATCAGAGCTCAAGTGCTATGCTGGGAGTTCCACTGCTCACTTCAGAGCTGCTGTGTAGGGACGTTTAAGCCTGCTGCAGTGGAATTCACAACCACCCCTTTTCCCAGGTGTTCTGTCCCAGGAAGCTGGGGCTTTATTTACAAGTCCCTGATGGGCTGCTGCCTTTTTTTAGAGATGCCCTGCCCTGCAAGGAGGGAGTCTAGTCACAGTCTGCCTGCAGAGGCATTTCTGAGCTGCTGTGGGCTCTGCCCAGCTGCTGTGTAAACTTCCTTGCAATTTGGTTTGCACAGGTAAGGTTAGACTTGGGTAATGGCAGACTGCCTTGGTAATGGTGGATGCCCTTCTCCCTGCCTAGCTCCACCATCCTAGGTCAAAGTCAAACTGCTGTGCTGGCTGCAAAACTCTCCAACCAGTGGGTTTCAGTTTGCTGGCCTTTGTGGGGGTGGGACCCACCAAGCCAGATCACTTGGCTCCCTGCCTTCAGCCTCCTTTTTTTTCCAGGGGAATGGGCAGCTCTGTCTTGCAGGCATTCCAGGTGCCAGTAAAAACGGCTGCCCAGATTTGTGCTGGAAACCCATGGTGCCGGCTGAAACAGCTGCCCAGATTTGGGCTGGAAACTGGAGGCTCTTTACAGCCCAGAGGGAATCTCCTGGTCTGTGGGTTGTAAAGACCATGGGAGAAGCAGAGTACCTGAAATGGAGTGCCAGAGTGGCTGGAAAAGTCCCCAGTGGCCTCAGTTGGGTAGAAGCGGGGGGTCCTCTGGCCTGCTGCACTTCCTAGGTGAAACAGTGCCCCACTCTGCCTCAGTTTGCCCTCCTTGGGCTACACCCACTGTCCAATCTGTCCCATTGAGATGAACATGGTATCTTGGTTGGAAATGTGGAGATCACTTGCCTTCTGTGTCACTCTCACTGGGAACTGCACTCCAGAGCTGTTTCTATTTGGACATCTTGGCGGAAGTCTTCTCAATGAGTCTTTAATCACATTTATCAGTACCTATGGTTGAGAATATTTAACAGGAGAACTTTGGAAATTATTACCTGCCAATAACTCTCAGGGAAAAAAGTATTTTAAAAATGTAACCCACAGTCTGGTCTTTTAGTCTGAATGTAAAATATTTAGGGATAAAATAAGAGTTTTTAGATACTTTAAAATTCTATTAGTTTTCTTTTGTTAATGTGAACTAAAAATAGATGACTTTTAAAAAATTTTAATACAAGAATAATATTTTGTCTTAGAAGATCTTATTAAATATTTAGAAATTAACACAAATATATCAGTTTGACCTATAGTTTAATATATTGGTGGTTTAATATAAATATGCTTTTTATTCTACCCATTATAATAAATACAATCCCTTTCCCTGTAACATGTTTATTTTACATGAAAAAATTGCCACAGGATTCATTTGATTATATAATCTTGGCTCACTACAAGTAATGAAGAGCCTTATTAATATTAAGTATTTTCTCATTAATATATTCAAATCACAAAAGTTTGGTCTTTCATGTAAGTAGTTTGGAAATCATCACTCCTTTTTAATAACAAGTAATGACCTGAACAAACTAAAAAATCCACAATGCTTACTGTCAGAACTACGGCCACAGGGCCAGCCACTGCCCCAAACTGGAGACACCTATAGGCAGATACAGAGAATTACAATTTACCAGAGCAGAACCCCCCACACAACCAGTGGCAGGGTACGGAAACCTGAATGGTAACTGGCACATGGCTTCAGGCTCAGTGTGAACAAGTCTGAGAGTGAAAAACACAAGGGGAACGCAGCCATTTAGGGATCACACACTTCTGTGAGTTGTAGCTCCAGGAGCTCTGCCAAGTTTTCACGGTGAAGATCAGAGAAAAATCTTTTTATGCTACTGGCAGGGGCAGGGGTCAGAAACCACTTGAAATAAACTAGAGCATCCTGTTCTTCCTAGCCAGAGGACACCATGTAATTAGAGCGCAACCTACTGGACTTTTCATGTTTGGGAGAAAGGAAGTACCCAATTTCAGCCCATGCTAGCCATTCTATGCCACTTAAGGAAGGCAGGGTGACCAAAACATACTTGTGAACTCCATAGTGCAGAGGCCCTATCTTGCTAAAAGACTGTAGCCTACTCATAGAGTTCTACAATGCTTCCCCACTACCACACAACTACAGGCCTATTAACTGCAGTTTTTAAAAAATCCATTATATCACGTATGGCTATCAGAAACAACGGCAAAGCATACTAAAATGAGAAAAATACAGTTTGAAGAGACAGAGCAAACATTTGAACCAGACTCAAATATCAAAGGGACTTTGGAATTTTTAAACGGGGAACTTAAAACAACTATGATTAATCTGTTAAGGGCTCTAATGGACAAAGCAGGCAGCACGCAAGAACAAATGTGTGATGTTAGCAGAGGCATGGAAATTCTAAGAAAGAGTTCAAAGGAAACATCAGAGAGAAACACAGAAACAGAAGGAAGAAGAATGCTCTTGATATGATCATTAGTAGACTGGCCATGGATGAAGGAAGAGTTCTGCACTTGAGGATATGGCAATAGAAACTTCCAAAACTGAGAAGCACAGAGGAAAAAAAGGACTGAAACTAAAGAGCTGAATATCCAGCAACTATGGGATGACTGTGAAAAGTTTAACTATGTGTAACGGGAACACTAGAAGGAGTAGAAACAAACAGAGAAAGAAATAGAAGAAATATCTGAAGCAATAACTGAGAATTTAACTAAAGTTACTATCGAACACCAACCCTCAGATGGGAAGCTCAGAGAGTACCAAGCAGGATAAATGCCTCCCCCCGAATAAAACCACATCAAGACACATGAATCAGCAGTTTGGGAGGCTGAGCCAGGTGGATCACTTGAGGTCAGGAGTTCACCAACATGGGAAAATCCCATCTCTACTAAAAATACAAAAATTGACCTGTTATGGTGGCACACACCTGTAATACTAGCTACTTGGGAGGCTGGGGCAGGAGAATCGCTTGAACCCAGGAGGCAGAGGTTGCAGTGAGCCAAGATCGCATCATTGCACTCCAGCCTAGGCAGCAGAGCAAGACTCCGTCTCAAAAGAATAATTTAAAAAAAAGACACATTAGTCAAACTTCAGAAAATAAAAGTTAAAGAAAAAGTCTTGAATGACACGGGGGAAATATCTTACCTCTGGAGGAGCAAAGATGAGAATTATATACAACCAACTTTTCCACAGAGACCACGCAGGAAGAAGAGAGTGAAGTGAAATTAAAGTGTCAGAAAAAAAGAATACCAAGCTAGAATTCTGTAGCCTACACATTATCCTTCAAAAGCAAGAAGAAATAAAGATTTCCAAGACAAGCAAAAATTTAGGGAATATTTTGCCAGTACACCTGCCTTGCAAGAAAAGTTAAAAGAAATTCTTCAAGGAGAAGAAAAATTATATAGGTCACATGAGAAACTAACTCACCTGTCCAAATCCAAATAATATACTCAGAGATGCAGAGAACAGCAAAAGTGAGACTTTAATGGTGGTCTTGCAAGACTGAGTGTCTGGCATGCAGGCACATACAGAATGGTTTTCAACAAGGAATTAATTCCCTAGTACACAAGTTCCTCCCCAAGTTCCCTTATTGGCTGAATACTGTGAGTTACAATCTTCCTGGACGTCACCTATTGGTAGTTGGGTTAAGGCTTCAAGTGTGTTCTTTAGGGTCTTTCTACTGCACTTTATTGCAGCCCATAATGCATTGTGACTGTCTCAGGACTCTTTAAACATATGACTCATGGCCCTATGGCTGCACTTAGCTGATAAGAAAGGGTACAATTATTTATGTTGCAAGCTAGCCTAAACTAAATTCTTTTGTGGGGTGGGGAGTGGGTACTTTACGGGGGCAGCTGACATATAGGTATCTGGCTGCTGGGTGAAATGGAAAGCAGGAAGAAGGGAGGGAAAGGGTGGCTCGTGGCTTAGTACAATCTGTTTCATTATTTCTTTATTTCCATGAAGACTGCTTAAACTTATACTAAAGTACTTAGCATTGGAAATGGACCACCACATATAGATTGTTCCCTACAATTCCCTCCTCTTTTTCTTTTTACCCTTTTTGGTCTTATTTTCACTTAAATTACATTGTTTTTTAAACTGTTCCAGAAGTTGTGTACTTTCTTTTTCATAGCAGGGGAAGTTTAATTTGGTTTCTAATAATAGTAGGTTATTTTGTTGGGACACTAGGGGCATTTGTTTACTGATAGCTGTTTTAATTAAGCTTAGTGTTAATCCCCTCACACAAGGAATGACACAACATCCGATGGCTAAGACCCCTGTCTTACAAGAGATGTAAGAATCGAAGCTACCATTCCTTTCACTTTTTAAACCCTTTTAGCCAATCAGTAAAAAGGTTATTTATTCCTGCTTTTTTTTTTTTTTTCCATCTTATTGGCCAGAGTTCTTGTAGTGCCTTTGTAATGGTTTTATTTGGGGCAATATTGTTGGGAATGAAAATACAACATTTTCCACCCAATGTAACACATACACTACTTTTTTCTGCTAATATATTGTTCAGTGCAATTTTGTTTTCCCAAGCCATTTGGCTAGTGGCATTTAGTCTGCTGGCTACACCCTTAAGGGCATGTTGAGTGTAATTGATGAATCTTTACTGATTATAATAGATGTTATTGATCCAGTTTACATTTTTGTTAATAGCTGACCACCAGAAGAGTGCTGACTTAAATCTGGCAGCTATTTGGTTTTGAGCCTTAAATATATTAGGCACTCCCCTAGGAACTCCTATGCAGTTAATATATACATTGGGGTCAAAAGAACTTGTTATATTTTTTCAGTCTCAATGACCCTGTGTGTTTTTAGGTATTCTACGGAATGCCAGGGTAAAGGAAATAGCCAGTTGCACTAAGGCACAAGTTCCGATTCAACTGGACAGTAACAAGTTACTGAGGTTCCATTTCCCACAATACCACCAGACATCTGCCCCAGGGTATTTGAAGAGCTGCGTAGTTGCCACAGTCTGGCTTGCCAGTGACATGTAGGACGTGAGTGCAGACTGAGACCTCCCTCCTGGGTTTATTGAACCTTGCCTCCTGTCTAGAGAGACAAGAGGAGTGATTTATATTCCCCATAGAGAATGAGGGGATTGCTCTGGGATCTGTTCTCCATGAGGTGGGAAAGAGCAATGACAGACTTTTACAAGTCTTATTTCTGCATGTATCCTTGTCTTAGTATAGAGCCAGCACGCAGCGTCTTCCCTCAGGATTAGTATCCCATCCAAGAGGAAATGCAACTACCTGTGCCTGAGGTTGACAGCAGTGCATGCATAACAGCTACTCTTATTGAGGGCTTATATACTGAAAATGTAACCCATTTAACCCAGGCATTGAGAGCTCCATCTCCTGTTTTAATTTTCAATGTTTGTCTTAAATATTTTGCTTCGACTATTTCTACTCTCTTAGGGTTATCATTTGAAGCAAGGTATGGGGTTGGAGTGGCATCAGGGAGATGGGGAACTGAATTTCTACCTTAAGCATAAATCACCCTCCGGGGTCTTTACCATCACATTAGATCCCATTCCATATACGCAAGGGGCTACCATACCAATTCTTAGTTCTTCTCCTAAGTCCCATGATCCTAAAAGAGCAGGACTTTGAATAGCTAGGAGTACAGGATTATCCTCTAGGTTTTGAAAATTAGTTGATGGGGTGCCCCTGTGTATGCGTAGCCTATCATTTGGGGGTACTCTGCCCCAAATGAAACCTGATGTCCAACCCTGAGGCTTGGTGGTCCACCATGTATCTTCCCAGGCATGACAAGGGGCTATATCAAGGCCCATGAGGGATTCTGGGCAGAGATATTTTTTTTGCTCAGGAGAGCTGTCTCTAATTTTCCAGGCCTCTCTACAAAGCAAGACTTGATAGGTATTAAATTTTATACTAATGGGTGTTTTAGCTTCAGTCACATATGCATATGGTGTGTTTTAGTCATGTTAATTACTAATTTAATTTGCCAATAAGGATTTCCCTTCCAAGTCATCCAGTTCCTGTGCCAGCCTCTAGCCCTTGATATAATAACCCATCCTAGCCACATTAATTTCCACAGATGGGGCCAACTTATGTTTCCTTTTTAGGCTTTTCTTAGGGTTAGCTTTAGGGGTTCCTTGGGTGGCACATATGCCTTCCACTGGCCTCTTTCTTTCCCTTCTAGGACCTGGTTTACCAGTCCCTTGACTTGACTATAATGAGTTCAGCCTCGTTTAGCTGTTCCCATGGCCATCGTACTTGTCAGAAGCACTTGATAAGGACCTTCCCAGCTTGGGTAGAGCTTGTGTTCTTTCCAAGTTTTAATTAACACTGAGTCATCAGGTTGGAAGTGGTGAATCATGAACTCTGCTCAAGAGGCAGAGTTTGAGTTAGAAGTTCTTTTAACCCAAGGGAGGACAGAGTAGAGGCTATGGCCAATATATAATTGTTTTAAGAATTGATCCTTAGTTTTCATGGTGGGAAGGTCTATACTCCTACCCACATACGGGAGTCCATATAATAATTTATAGGGGGACAGTCCCAAATATTTTTCTAGGGGCTGTCCTAATTCTAAGGAGTGTAATGGAGAAGCACTTTGTCCAGGGAATTTGGTTTTTAGGATTAGCTTGGTAATATGTTTTTCTGAGAGTTTGATTCATTCTTCCTACTTTTCCGGGGGAAGAGGGACACCAGGCGGTATGATAATTCAATTTAATTTGTCAGCCCTCCATGATTCCCCTCAATACCCTCAAGGTAAAGTGACTCCCATTGTCTGAATCAATATTCTCTACCAGGCCAAATTTTGGTATAATTTGCTTTAAGATTATTTTAACCACATTCCCATCAGTGGCATCTGGGAGGAGAAAGGCTCCACCCAGCCACAGAGGTGATCCACTATTACCAGTAAATACTTTAGCCTATCTATTTTAGGCATTTCTGTAAAATCCATTTGAATGCTTTGAAATGATCTCAGCCCAGGAGGTGTTCCCCCTGTAGTCTACCTCCTTGTTACCCTTGGTTTATTTTCTGACAAGTTGCACAGGCCCTGCATACTTGCTCAGCAAGGGTATAGATTCCTGTGCACCCGTAAGTTTTTAGTATTGCATTACACATAGCCTGGGGGCCCCAGTGATTTCCCACGTGCAGTATGGACATTAGTTCTCTCATTATGGGTTTACTTGTTATTTCCCTCCCATCACAGAACATCCGCCTCCCATCTTCAGTTTGCGTGGCCCCTATATTACCCAGCTTTTCCGCCTCCTCTTTGGAAAATTGGGGTCTTAATATCACATTAGGGATGTCTGGGATTAGGCTAAACAGTCAAACTTCTTTCTCCAGAGAGGCTTGCATAGCAGGTTCCTCCTCAAGCATGTTTCCCTACAGTGTCTACATAGTGTTTCCTTTTGTATGGCCATTTACATGAACTGTGGCTATTTCTGCTGGGAGCAAGGGGGTTTCTAAAACTTGTCTAATCAGTTCTTCATGTACCAATTCCTCTCCCCTGTTATTTGTTACGCCCTGTTCTCACCAGATTTTTCCAAAGGTGCGTATCACCCCATTAGCATATTTGGAGTTAGCGTATATAGTGCCCTTTTGTCCTTTAAGAAGATTGAGAGCCTGGTGAAGGGCATATAATTCAGTGGCCTTTTTGGTGCGTATCATCCCATAGGCATATTTGGAGTTAGTGTATATAGTGCCTTTTTGGCCTTTAGGAAGATTCAGAGCCTGGTTAAGGGCATATAATTCACAGGTTTGGGCAGATCAATTTTAACCACATTCCCAGCAGTGGCATTCAAGAGGGGAAAGGTCTCAACTCGTATTTGGAGTTAGTGTATATAGTGCCCTTTTGGTCTTTAAGAAGATTCAGAGCCTGGTTAAGGGCATATAATTCACAGGTTTGTGAATTTTAACCACATTCCCAGCAGTAGCATTTGGGAGGGGAAAGGCCTCAACCCATATTTGAAGTTAATGTATATAGTGCCCTTTTGGTCTTTAAGAAGATTCAGAGTCTGGTCAAGAGCATATAATTCAGAGGTTTGGCCTGCCCTTTTCACATAAGAGTGGTTTGTTTCCATTAATGACAGCATAGCCATTATGTTCCTTGTCTTTTATCACTAGGGACGACTTGTCCATAAACAGCCTGATTCCATCATGCAGCAGGGCTTCCCTAAGGCCTCACTTGAGTTTGGTGTCTGATATCCGAGCAGTTATGGTTAAGTGCTCCTTTATCTTCCCTCTCTTCCATAGGAAATTGGATGGATATAAGCAAGCATCTGCTGTGAAAACCAAGTTATCTTTTTTCTAACTATATGGCTTCATACTTCAGATTTCAGGAACTTGTGAACCACCCCCCAGCCTTCTAGTTTAACATGGGTCTGATCTGGTGCAGGGTACTTACTATTAGAACCGCACCAAAGGTTAGATTTTGGCTCTCTTCCACAAGCAGAGTTGTAGCCACCACCACATGTACACACTCAGGCCACCTTCTAGAGACAGGATGGAGAAGTTTGGAAATAAAGGCCACAGGTTGCTTTTTTTCTCCACAGGTTTCAGTAAGCACCTCAAGGGCAATGCCCTGATCCACTGTCACAAACAAACAGAACGGTTTCTCTAGAGATGGGAGGGCCGAGACCAGAGCTGTTATGAGAGCTTGCTTTTGCTCCTCTAATGCCTGAATTTCCTCTGGGAACCAGTGCAAGGGATTAGGTTCCTTTTCTAATAATTTAAGATATAAAATTCTTGTCTTTTGGGCATATGAGTCAATCCATAATCTACAGTAGCCAGTCAACCCTAGAAATTTCCAGAGCTCTCTCTTTGTTGTAGGTAAAGGTAAGTCCACTATCCCAGATGCCCCTTCAGTGTTCGTTCTCCACTTGCCTTCACTAATCACATGTCCCAAGTATTATCTTCCTTTTCTACAAACTGTAGATCATTTTTAGAGAATCATAATTCCTTTTCTCCCAGAAAATTAAGTAAACTTAAGGTTTACTTAGTACCTGTTACCTCTGTCCTTTTTCCCCCAGAGATTAAAAGGTTATCAATGTATTGTAACAACTGAGTTCCCCTGGGAGTTTGGAATTCTTCCAATACCCTTTCCAGGATCTGACCAAATCAGTTTGGGGTTTCAGTGAAACCTTGTGACAGCACAGTCCAGTGATGCTGCTGTTTCCTCCCGGTTGTGGGACTTTCCTAGTTGAAGGCGAAGAGATCTCTACTTTTATAATCTAAGGGGCGTGACCAATATGCATCTTTCAGGTCCACCACACTGAACCACTTGTGTTCATAGGGTACCTTACTAAGGAAAGTGTAAGGATTAGGTACCACATGGTGGCAGGCCTGAACAATTTGATTTATAGCCCTTAGATCCTGTACTAACCCGTATGACCCATCCAGGTTATTGACTGGGAGAATTGGGGTATTGTATGGTGACATGCATGGTTCCAATAACCCATCATTAACCCCTCTATTACCGGTTGGAGGCCTTTTCTTCCTTTAATGGGCACTGGATATTGTTTTCTACAAACTATTTCTCCAGGTTGTTTGAATTCAATTTGTAAGGGTGTGATTCTTAACCCTCCCTGTAGCCTTCCCTAACGCATACAAGGTGATCATTTTTACTTTCTTCTTCAGTTAGGAGAGCAATTATTCATCACTTTTATTCATCCCTCTTCTGCTGCTAATCCTAGGCCCAATCTTTTTTTTTTTTTTTTTTTTTTTAATGAACTTTCCCTTTTGTTGCCCAAGCTGGAGTGCAGTGGCGCAATCTCAGCTCACTACAACCTCCACCTCCCGGGTTCAAGAGATTCTCCTGCCTCAGCCTCCTGAGCGGCTGGACTTACAGCCATGCACCACCAAGCCTGGCTAATTTTTGTATATTTAGTAGAGACAGGGTTTCACCATTTTGGCCAGGCTGGTCTCAAACTCCTGATCTCAGGTGATCCACTCTCCTCGGCCTCCTAAAGTTCAGGGATTACAAGCGTAAGCCACCGCGCCTGGCCGATCCAATCTTAGAGTCCAGTCTCTACCCAGGAGGTTGGTTACTGCTTTAGGAACATATGAGAGTGATTCTTTAATCTGTTCAGATCCTAGTCTAATTACCATTTTCTTGAATAACCTGAAATTCCTCCCCTTTTACCCCTGATACTGTTAGTTTTTCCTTAGAAAGCTCTGTACCTTTTGGTCGGGGAATTAGGGAGGAGCAAGCTGCCCCAGTATTGACCAAAAATGTTACTTCTGTTGCAGAATATTCAGGAGGCCGGAGAGACCAAGGAAGATTTTATTAAGGTGGCCACTGACTCAAAGGATTAGCATCCCATGGTTGAGCACCTAACAAAGACAGGGCTTGACTTTTTATACATCCAGGATGATGTAGCAGCTAACAGATTTACAGAAGCCAGAACAAAGAACAGTTAATTAATTTGTAACAGGTCTATGTCTTGTGATGTATGTTACGTTTGAAAAATAACATTTTGGGAAACACATTATACATTCTTTGGGTGTTGTCTTGCCCTGTGACCTTGTAGCTGGTCTGGGAGAAAAACAGGAGCCTTGAGATGCCTGGGAACTTTGCTGAGACTGTGGGGAGAATACGTAAAGTAGGTTTTACAGGGAGTTCATTAATTTTAAGCAGAGCTGGGCGTTAGGTTTTATATTAAACACAAGACAGTAAACTTTTTTATGCAACAATTACAGACTACTATTGTTATGATTTAATTTCCCTTTTTACTTCTTCCCCTTCAGGTCCCACTCTCAAATTTACCAAGGGTTCCGGTGGGACCTACCTATAGGGAACCACTGGCTCCCCTTATCTTTATCAGAAGTTATGGGGGATCACCTTCTCTTCCTTTTTCCATTTTGGGCATTTTCTCTTAAAATATCCTGACTTTCCACATTTGTAACACACATTTACGGTCTTGGGAACTTTTCCTTGTCTTTCCCTTCTGTCTCTTTGCTGACACCTAGAATTCTCTCATCTCCCCAGAAAAGTCCTGACCCAGTTTCTTTCTGATTACTTCCTTACAGTGGAAACCATAATCTTTGCCTTTTGTTTCTGTCTCTCTTCCTCCCTTCTTACAAAAACTTTCTGTGCTTCCCTCAGCAACTCTTCAATCGACTTTTCATTCCAGCCCTTAGTCTTTTTTGGTGATATCTGGCCAGCTTTTGGTCACAAAGTAAACCTTTAGATGACCTGTCCTACTGGGTCCTCTGGATCTAATCCAGAGTAGTTTCTCATCTTATCTCTAAGTCTTTACAAGAATGCAGAAGGAGTTTTCTCCTTTTCTTGCTGAATCTTAAATGCCTTTGAGACATTCTGTGTCCTAGGAGTGGACTCTCTGATTTCTTTACTTATTAGCTCTCTAAGGTCGTGCATTTGGGCATGAGCTCTAGGATTGTTATTATCCCATTCAGGATCAATATTTGGAAATTTTTGTTCAGCTGGCAGAACACCTTGCCTGGGAGGGTGCTACCTTTCCCGAATGGTCATGGCTGCCCTCCTAAACATTCCCCTTCCTTCTCTAGTAAAGAGGATATTCGACATAGATATTATTTCGGCCCAGGTGTAAAAACTGGGTCCCAAGACTTGAACCAACTATTCTGCTAATCCAAGGGGATCTTTTAAGAGTGACTTCATTTCCTTTTTCAAATTTCTGACCTCAGTACTTGTTAAAGGTGCATTTACAAATCCAATTTCTCCCTGTCACATAGGAACTTCCCGAAGGGGAAACATATTAGAAATCTGTTGTGTAGAGGGGATAGGGAAGCTTTCAATATCCTTCTTGCATTATTCTAACTCTTCTTAAACCCAGATAAGGGTTTAAAGGAGCAGTTGGCCTAGTTTTCTCATGGCCTCCAGACCTCTACTTTTCTGATTCATGTTTCCTCATTTTCCTGCTCCCTATTTTGTCTGATATATTATTGCAGGGTGGGGGGGCAGGAAAGAAAGTGGGCCCCAGGATTTCTCACTGGATAAGCGTTCTTCATTATGCTCTTTTTTTTTTTTGTTTGAGGGAGAACATGGGTGTCAATTCCTTGATCCAACAGAGAGCATAATTTACCTCCCCTTGAGAAGGTGGGTTCCTATCATTAACATAGAGAATTAAAGCTTGACATACCCAATTTTTATCTGAGCCAAACTTTGACCAAAACACAAAAGGCTGATGAATGTGGTCTTCAGGCCAGATAAAACAGCAATACTTTATTGTCTTTTATTTTTCCTTATCTTTGGTTTGGGGGTTATTCCCCCCAGCCTGTAACATTCTTCCCAATGGACTACCTGGGGTGATGTCAGAGTAGGCCTCTTTGGCTCCCTCCTTCCTGTGTTTCCTAGGCCTGGAATTTTCACTCATTTTCGGCTGGTCCCTGTGTTTGAGTTTCCCTGTGTATTCATCCCTGCCTACTGGAGGTTTCTTGCACACCCCAAGAGTCAACCATTTCATACATCTCTGACTGTTTTCCTTGTGGGAGAACAGAACCACAGATTGGGACTCCACACTTGCTTGGTACCTAGGATACATCTCAGTCACACAAACTCACTCAACCTCTGAAGATGCCCAACCACCAAGGCAGTACCTACAGTCTAATTTTCCTACCTTGGCTAGTGCACAAGATTGGTAGCTGTGGTGCCAGCAACCAGGCTGATTTCTTCCTGTGTCACCTCCACTGCTTCGTGAATAACAATAACAATCTCAGGTTTATCTATGGCCTCTGCAGGGAGCTGGACTTCCAGACAGAGCAGGCCACCTACATAAGGAGGGACACATATTCCCTCTCAGCTCGGGACCCACTCTGCTCAGGGATAGAGATCCTGGATGAGCTCCCAGATTGTGAGAAACAAACTCACCCAACCAAACCCAAAGAATGGACTCAGGGATGTGGAGACCAGCAGAAGTGAGACTTTAATGGTGGTCTTGCAAGATTGGGTGTCTGGCATGCAGACATACCTGGAAGAGTTTCAACAAGCAATGTATTCCCTAGTGCGCAAGTCCCTCCCTCAGTTCCTCATTGGCTCAGTACTATAGGGTTACAACCTTCCTGGACATTGTCTATTGGTAGTTGGGTTAAGGCTTCAAGTGTGTTCTTTAGGGTCCTTTTGCTGAATTTTATTGCAGCCCATGATGCATTGTGACTGTCTCAGGACTGTTTAAATATTAGACTTACAGCCCTAGTGGCTGCACTTAGCTAATAAGAAGGGTACAATTTTATATGTTGCAAGGTAACCTAAACTAAATTCTTTCATGGGGTGGGGAGGGGGGCTTAAGCAGAAGAGCCTGACCAACAGGGGCCTGACCACTGAGTGAAATGGAAAGCAGAAAGGCAGGGTGGTGGCTCATGGCCCAGTACATTCTGTTTCTTTATTTCTTTATTTGCATGAAGCCTGCTTAAACTTATACTAAAGCACTTAGAATTGAAAATGGACCACCACATATAGGTTATTCTCAACAGTCATAAATTCAGCTCTTAAAGAAAAAGAAGCATTGAGAAAGACGTAAGTGAAGTTAAATAAAAACTTTAGTTATTCTTATTCTTAATTTATTTCACAGATAACAGATTATTTAAAAACAAGCAAGGAAGTGTTCAATTATGTATGCATGTGTCTCTCTGTGTGTGTGTGTGTTTGTGTGTCTGTGTGTTTGCTTACATATAAATAAAGTGAATGGACAGCAATAATACAAAAGGCAAGAGGAAGACATTGATATTATTTTGCTATTAAAAGATCATGCACTACCCATTAGGTGGTGTAGTATTAATTGAAAGTGGACTTGAATTAGTCATAAATGTATATTGCAAACTTTAAGGCAACCACTACAAAATTAAAATTAATTTGCTAAAAAATGAGAAAATATTGACAACAAATAATAATATAAATTCTCAATTAAAATTATAAAAAGCAAATAAAAGAGTGAAAGATAAAACAGAAGCAAAAACAAGGTTAACAAATAGAAAAGAATAATAAATATAGTAGATATTAATAAGAATACATAAATAATTACTCTGAAGGTCAATGCTCCAAATATACATATTAAAGTATAAAAATCTTAGAATGGATTAAAAGATAAGACACAAGTATCTTTTGTCTTTATCGAACCCATTTTAAATCTAAAGACACATGTAGATTAAAAGTAAATGGATGGTGAAACATAGACCATACCAGCACAAATCAAAAGCAAGCAGAATTAGTTGTGTTAATTTCAGACAAAGTATACTTCAGAGCAAGGAAAATTATGGGGAGTAGAGAGAGGCATTACCTCATGATAAAGTGGTCAATTCTAGAAGAAGACATTCCAATTCTTAATGTGTATGCACCTAACTACACAGCACCAAAACATGTGAGGCAAAACCCAATAGAACTGGAAAGAGAAATAGATTAACCCACAATAATAATTGTAGATTTCAACACCTGCTCCATCAGAAATAGCCAAATCCAGTCAGCAGAAAATCAGTAAGGACATTATTGAATTGAACAACACCATCAAACAACTGGCTCTAATTGACATCTATAGACTACTTCATCTAACAATAGCAGATTACGCATTCTTCTTAAACTCACATGGAATACTCATTGAGATGGATCAAATTTAGGACCATGAAATGCATCTTTACACATTTAAAATAGAAATCATATAGTATCTTCTTACACCAATGTAGAATTATATTATAAATCAATGACAAAAGGACAGTTGGAAAATCCCAAAACAGATGGAGATTAAACAACACATTTCTAAATAACACATAGGTCAAAGGAGAAGTCTCAAGAGAAGTTAATCTTTTAGTTATATCAAAATGAGATACAACTTAGCAAAATTTGTAGTATATAGCCCAAGTTTTGCTTTGACGGAACCTTAATAATAATTATATATATCAATTAAAATTATAAAAATTTTCCATATATATATATATGGGGAAAAAGTAAGATATAAAATTAATGACCCATGCTTCCACCTTAGGGAACCAGAAAAAAAAGGGCACATTAAATCCAAAGTAAGCAGAAGAAAAGGCATGATAAAAATTAGAGTAGAAATAAATGAAATTAGAATAATAAAATTACCAGAAAAAATCAACAAAACCAAAACAAGGTTCTATGAAAAGATAAATAAAATCAATAAACCACTAGCCAAGCTACTAAGAAAAAAATGGCAAAGACACAAATTTATAATATCAAAATTAAAAGGCTATCACTACAGAACCCATGACATCAAAAAGATAGTTAAAAATGTCTTAACAACTTTGTGTGTCTACAAATTTGGCAACACAGTTAAAATGAACCAACTCCTTGAAAAATATAATTTATGAAAACTCACACAAGAACAAGTAGATAAGATGAATATGCCATATTTATTTTTCAATTAAATTAATAATTATTCACTCTTCAATACAGAAAGTATCAGAACCAAATGGGTTCACTTGTGAATTCTACCAAACATCTAAGGAAGAAATTATATTAATTCCCTGCAATCTCTTTCAGAAGATAGAGGTGGAGAGAATACTTCCTAGGTCATTCTGTGAGGCCGGTACTACCCTAGTACCGAAACCAGACAGAGACATTACTGGAACTAACGTCTCTCATGAACATAGAGGAAAAAAATCTTCAACAAAATATTAGCAAATCAAATTCAACAATGTATATAAACAATTATATACTACAACCAAGTGGAATTTATCTCAGGTGTGCAGGGCTAGGTCAGTGTTAGAAAATAAACTAATGCAATTCATCACATCCACAGACTAAAGAAGAAAAAAATTATATTAACTTATCAGTAGATGCAGAAAAAGCACTTGACAAAATTCGACACTCATTTGTGTTAAAAACTTTCAGCGAATTAAGAATAGAAGAAAACTTCTTGAAATTGATAAAGATAGCTACAAAAAAAGTCTCATAGCTAACATCATACCTAATGGTGAGAAACTAGGAATTTCTCTCTAGGATAAGGAATGATGTAAGGATGTCCCCTCTCACTACTCGTTTTCATTGTACTCAAAGTCTTGGCTAATGCAAAAAGACAAGAAAATATATGCACTTAGGAAGGAAGAGAGAAATCTACCTTTGGCCTTAAATGACATGATTGTCAATGTAGAAAATCCAAAAGAATCAACACAGCAAAAAGCTTTTGGAACTAGTAGATGACTATAGCGTGGTTGTAGGATACAAGGTTAATATACAAAAACACTCCTTGCCCTATATACCAGCAGTGAACAATTAAAATTTAAAATTTAAAACATAATACCACTTACATTAGCACCAAAAAAGCATAAAATACTTAGGTACAAATTGAACCAAACATATACAACATATATATGAGCAAAACATCAAAATTCTGATGATAGAAATCAAAGAAGAAATAAATAAATGGAGAGCTATTTCATAGTCAGAAATAGGAAGAGGGAATATTTTCAATATGTCAGTTCTTCCCAATTTGATCTATAGATTCAATGCAACCCCAATAAAAAAAAGCAGCAAATTACTGTGTGGATATTAAGAAACTGATTATAAATATTATTTGGAGAGAAAATAGACCCCAATTGTCCAGTACAATGTTGAGGAAGAGCAAAGTCAGAAGATTGGCACCATCTGGCTTCGAAACTTACTATAAAGCGATGCTAATCAAGACAGTGTGGTAATGGTGAAACAATAGATAAGTAGTTCAATGGGACAGAATTGAGAGCCCAGAAACAAACTCACAGAAATACGGTCAAATAATCTTTGATCAGAAGGCAAAAATAATGCAGTGGAAAAAAGAAGTAGTCTTTTCAAGAAAGAGGGCTTGACCCACTGGACATCCACATGCCAAAAAAAAAAAAAAACACGACTAGAAACAGACCCTTCAGACCCTTTACTCTTCCCACAAAACTTTTAAATTCCTGTATAATAATAGGAAAATATCTAGATGACCTTGAGTATGGTGATTAATTTTAGGTATAATACCCAAGGCATGAATCTTAAAATAAATACTTTATAAGCTGGACTTAAAATTTAAAAGTCTGCAAAAGACACTGTCAAGAGCATAACAAGATAATGGAGATAAGTCACAAACGAAAAAATATTTGTGAAATGTCTATCTAATAAAGTGATTATCCAAAATATACACAGAACTCTTTAAAATTCAACACTAAAAACATCCTAATTTTCTAATAAGAAAAAGACCTGAACAGACACCTCAAACAAAGAAGATATACATGTCAAATAAGCATATAAAAAAGATGCTTAATATATGTCATTAGGAAATTGTAAATTAAAACATTACCCACATAATAGAATGGTCCAAATCCATAACGCTGACAATACCAAATGCTGGAGAGGATGTGGAGCAACAGGAACTCTCATCCATTGCTGGTGGGAATGCAAAATGGTGCAGCCGCTTTGGAAGACAGTCTGCCAGTTTCTCAACACTAACCATACTCTTGTATATGATCCAACAATCATGCTCCTTAGTATTTACCTAAATGAATTGAAAACATATGTTCACACAAAAACCTGCACACAAATGTTTATAGCAGCTTTATTCACAATTGTCAAAATGTGATTATTTGGCAGCAACTAAAGTGTCCTTCAGTAGGTGAATGGATAAATAAACTGTAATACATCCAGATCATGGAATATTACTCAATGCTAAAAATAAATGAGCTATCAAGCCATGTAAAGACATCAAATAACTTTGAATTTATCTTATGAAGTGAAAGAAGCCAAACTGGAAAGCCTATATACTGTGTGATTTCAATTACAGTCGTGTGTCATTTAACAATGGAGATACAGTCTGAGAAATGCATGGATACCTGATTTTGTCATTGTGTGAACATCACAGAGTGCACTTAAACAAACCTAGATGGTGCAGCCTACTAAACACTTAGCTCTGTGGTGCAGCCTATTGCTCTTAGGCCACAAACCTGTGGAGCAGGTGACTGTATTGAACACTGTAGGCAATTGTAACATGGTGATAAGCATTTTTGAATCGAAACATAGAAAAGTTGCAGTAAAAATATGGCATAAAAGATTTTTTTGTATATAGGACACTTATATAAAGGAGGTTGCAGAACTGAATGTTGCTCTGGGTGAGTCAGTGAGTAAGTGATGAGTGAATGTGAAGGTCTAGAACATTAGTGCACACTACCATAGACTTAAAACTCCACATGTAGGCTACAATAAATTTATTTTAAACATTTTCTTCACTAATAATTTAACCTTAACTTACTACAATGTTTTTACTGTATATATGCTTTCTTTTTTTCAGCTGAAAACACAAACACATTGAAGAGCCGTACAAAAAATTCTTTCTTTATATACTTATTCTATAAGCTTTTTTCTATTTTTAAGATTTTTATTGATATGTTTTATTTTTTAAGCTTTTTTGTTAAAAACTAAGACACGAACACATATTATAGCCTAGGCCTACTTAGGATCAGGATCATCAAGACATCACTGGGTGATAAGAATTTTCCAGCTCCATTATAATCTTACAGGAACACCGTCGTATATGTAGTCTATAGTTGACCAAAACATCATTATGCAGTGCACGGCTGTATATGACACTCCGGAAAATGAAAAACTGTGGAGACAGTGAAAGGATACCTGGTCGCCAGGTGTTGGGGCGAGCAGGGGAGCAGGACAGGCACAGGTAGGGCACAGAGGATTTGGGAGCAGTGGAACTGTTCTATATGAAACTCTAAGGATCGACAATGCCATTGTTTCTCAAAACCCATAGAACAGGGGTCCCCATGAACCAATACCTGTTAGGAACCAGGCAGTACAACAGGAGGTGAGTGGTGAGTGAGCAAAGCTTTATCTGTATTTACAGCCACTCCCCATCACTCACATTACCACCTGAGCTCCACCTCCTGTCAGATGAGCTGCAGCATTAAATTCTCATTGGAGCACTGATCCTATTGTGAACTGTGCATGCAAGGGATATAGATCTTGTGCTCCTTATGAGAATCTAATGTCTGATGATCTGTCACTGACTCCCATCACCTCCAGATGGAACCATCTAGTTGCAGGAAAACAAGGTCTGGGCTCCCCCTGATTCTACATTATGGTGAGTTGTATAATTATTTTATTACATATCATAATGTAAAAATGATAGAAATACAGTGCGCAATAAATGTAACACATCCCTAAACCATCCTCCCACCATCCTTGGTCCATGGAAAGATTGTCTTCCACAAAACCAGTCCTGCCAAAAATGTGGAGGACTGCTGCCATAGAATATGTACAGCACCAGGAGTGAACTCTGGACTTTGGGTGATAACAGTGCATCAGTACAGGGTCATTGATTGTAACAGAGCTATGGCTGTGGACAGAATGGTTGATAGAGAGGGAGGCTGCTTGTGTGAGGGTGGGGGACCTAAGAGAACTTGTATCTGCCATTCAATTTTGCCGAAAACCTAAACTCTTCTAAAATATAAGGCCCATTTACAAACAAAACAAAATAAAACAAAGCATATGCACAAATGGTGAATCTTAAAACAGAGGTTGAAAATAAATGAAGCAAAAACTTACAAACTGAAAAGAAAAAATCTACATGTCAGCTAAATGCTGAATTATTTTTGAAAAAGTAAACTATAGAGGCAGAAAACAGATCAGTCAGTGGTTGGGAGGGGCTGTGGGCTGAGTGAAGGGTTGACCCTAGGGGACATAGGGAAATATTTTTAAATAATGGTACTATTCAAAAGCTTTATTGTAGTGGTAGTATGCCTGTATATTTTTGCCAAAACTCACTGAATTCTGTGCTGAATGGGTGACTTTCATGCTATGTAAATTATACCTTAATTTTTAAAATTTTAGACCTTATTTTTTTAATGGGGGAAAAGAAACATAAAATAGGCATAGAAAAATGTTCATTGATGTGAGGATCTATAGATCTGTCTTATTTCCAATAAGTTACTTTATTTTTTAACATTTTTATATATAGCTGTTAGGAAAGTCTAAGTTTATCACTCACTTCCTAGCAATCTGATATCTGACTGTGCAAAAATCAAAACAATCCTCGTGTTCAAATTTCTCGTGCAAATCAGGAAATGAGTAGACTCCATAAACGAAACAAAAGAGATCTACCATCTCTTTCAGAATACGTGCATTTCATTGATTCGGTGCACGTCTGTTCAAGCCATTCTTTTAGTCTTTTCATCCCTAAGCATCTTCATACATTAGTCTTCAAAGAGAGAGACCAAATGGTATCAATAAAGATAAAGCGGACACAGCCAGGGATGCCGTTATTTGCTGAGATTTAGAATTGGAAGATGAGTAAGTGACCAAACATCCTAACTCCCTATCATCATCAAACATGCTGGGTCCAGGTGGGTTGGGGTGACCCTCCGGGGCTGGTGCAGGATCCTGTCAGCTGCTCTCTTACCTCTGCCCTTTGGTCTCAATCCAGCACCCAGTGGGTTAAAACAGGTGTGACCACACTCCTCCATTACTCCAAATGGCCCAGTGATTTCTCATCTCAGAGCAAAATCCAAAGTCCACATAGAGGAGATGGCCCAACTGCTATATGTAAAAACAATAAAAATGTTAATTGACTTACTGGAAGTAAGACATACCTATAGATTTCCATGCCAATAAACAGTTCTCTATCCCTGTTTTAGTTCTCTCCCCAATTTTAAAAATTAAGGTATAAAATTCTAAAAATTAAGATATAAAAATTAAAAATAAGGTATAATTTACATAGGGTAAAATTCACCATTTTATTGTAGAATTTCATCAGTTTTGACAAGGATATATAGCATTAGTTCTTAAATGCTATGGACCAGTGAGTGCTACTTGTCTTCCTCTTTTCATTCTTTATGTTTTTATTTTTTTATTTTTTAAAATCATGTTGTTTTGTAACTGTTTTTAAGTTTTTTTAAAAAACTTTTAAGTTCAGGGGTACATGTGCAGGTTTGTTATATAGGTAAACTTGTGTGTGGGGGGGAGGGTTGTACAGATTATTTGGTCACCCAGTTATTAAGTGTAGTACCCATTAGTTATTTCTCCTGATTCTCTCCCTCCTCCAAGCCTCTGTCATCCAACAGTCCCTAGTATATGTTGTTCCCTCTTTATTCTTTTCTGTCCTCGAGACTATGTTGCAATTAACCTGTCCCCATCCCACATCACTGCTGTTGGACGGAAGGCACAGACAACTTGTCTACCAGGTTATTGATTTCTAGATGCTGAGTAGCCACCGTTGAGTCTTGTGGGCAGTACTGACCATCAGCCAGAGGTCTTAGACTTTGAGCTCCATGTACTGACTGGGTAGGACATTGGGTTGTCTTCTGGAGGGATGGGTTAGAATACGCTGAATGGGAAGAAGAGTGCAAACAGTTATCTCTGCTACAGAATGACAAAACAGGTATCACTTACATTCAAATGCCTCTTCCTATAGTGCAGAGATGTCTCAGGAAAGCACTGGCAGTAGTCAAGGTGAGAGTTCCCAGCCCCTCTCCTCTGCATCCAGGGAAGGCCACGAGTATAGTGCTTGCCACCATGCCCATGAGCAGAAGCATATGCATCACTGAGCAGCAAGGCAAGAAACACTTGAGTTGCATTCTTCACCATCTCTTTCTTCTTTGGTTGGTGGCAAGGTTTTTGGTGGTAGTACAACTGCAAGATTTAAGGAGTCTCAGACTCTAAATCATTGTGGTCTGACTAGGACCATCTACCATGGATTTCCAGATGAGCGAGCAGAAATTCCTCTTGTGCTGACCATGGACACCTTGGGGCACATTTGTTGTAGCTGCTTCTATTTCTCTGACACATGCTCTTAGGCTCTTTCCTATTGATAATTCCCGGATTACTTTTTTAAATTAAAAAAATGATTTTTTAAGTGATAAAGCTTGAAATCCCATTAAGTCATGTCTTAGTCAGCTTAGACTGCTCTCAAAATACTATAGGTAGAGTGGCTTATAATCAACAGAAGTTTATTCCTCACAGTTCTGGGGGCTGAATGTTCAAGATCAAGGTGCCAGCACGCTTGGGGTCTAGGGTGACCCTCTTCAGCGTTGGAGACTGCTGGCTTACCACTGTGTCTTTATATGGTGAAAAGAGGGTGAGAGAGCTCTCTGGGGTCTTTATTCATAAGGGCGCACATCCTATTCATGAGGGCTCTATCCTCAAGATCTGATCACTTCTCAGAAATCCCACTGTGTAGCACCGTCGCAATCGTGGTTTTTCAACATATAGAATTGGTGGGAATGCAAACATTCAGTAGACAGCAATGATGAAGATGATGATTTGCTTTTTGATGATGCATGGCACCCCATGAAATCATAACACATAATTATTAGTACTAGATAGCAGTTTCTATAAAATGCTCTATGAAGCTGAAAGAAAACCTAAGAACTTGGGAGTGATTGACAAGAAGTCTAGGAGAGGAGCAGGAATCAGATGTGGAGAGCTCTGCAGGCCTGAATAATGGTCATACTAACAAATAAGGAGGTTTTAAAATAAAATTCCACACGCCTGCCCTCAGGAGGTTCATGGATCGTCATCCCCAAATCATCATCCTGCCAACGCACATAGACATAGAAAATTCCTATTTTGGAATTTTAAAAACTACTTTTGTTTCTATGATGCCCTTTGTGGTTTTTGTTTGTTTGTTTGTTTTTGTTTTTTTATAGAGAGTCTCACTCTGTTGCCCAGACTGGAGTACAGTGGCATGATCTCTGCTCACTGCAATCTCTCCCTCCCGGATTCAAGTGATTCTCTTGCCTCAGCCTCCCAAGAAGCTGGGTCTACAATTCCCTTTGGACTTGAGACAAACACATTAACCTAAAAGTTATATCATTCTCCACAAGGTGAAAATTTAGTAAACAGTGAATAGCTTAGGGAATTTAAGGAGAATAAATCCCAGACCTTGGAGAGCAAAATGATGACAAACAATAGATTTTTTTCTGCAAGAGTATTTGGTTGATATGTTAAGTTTGACTTGCTTATTGCAGGTAAACTGTATGATATCTATTCTTACAGATAAAGTAAATACAGGTCTTCCAGGAGCAATCTGTAGTGATCAGGGACAGGAGTGTCTTCATGAAAGAAACCTCACAGACCTTTCTGCTGAAAACCTCGCAAATCCTTGGAGAGGGAAGCCCTGCCAGGACCTTAGTCAAAGCCAGCCTTACAGGAGAGTGAATTGATTATAATTTTAGCACAGATTTTACAGCTCAGAACCCCCACTGTTTGTTGCAGGATAGGAAGGCTAGACTGTTTTTTATCTGCCTATTCCCAGGTAATCAAAATGATTCATTATGGCCAATTCCTGAGAGATTGATCTAGAAACCAGAATGCCAATATGTCTGGATAATGTGACCTAGAGCTGAAGAAATAGTGGTATCTGTTGTACAATCAATACTACACTTTCCTAGAAGTCAGGCCTTTTGAAAAATTTACTTTTGGACAACATTCTAAATTTTTTTTAATTCATCTATTGTAATATGTTTTTAGGTCATTTCTCTGGGAATTAAAGACCCTGAAATCATTTGGCATGTTCCTATGATACAAAGTTACTATTGGCAAGGTCAAAGACAGTGGTAATTAAGCACAGGGTTTACTAGTCTCCGTAAAGTTAGTAGACCATTAGTTGAAATTGCAGGCTAATCCAGCCAGTAGAGTAAAAACAAAAAATTTGTTTATGGTTGATGTAAGTTAAGAAATGTTCTAGTCAATATAAATATTTGTTCTCTCCCACAAAAAGAACCCTTTTTTTCCGATTTATGAAAATGTTTTGATAGTAATGATTTCTTTTTAAATAAGTCATGTGCACATAATCACATTGTCTTACAAATTCAAATGCATGGAATTCAGCTAGTCATTTACAGTGCATCAGAAAAAAAGGCAGAGGTTTGTTTGAAAAGCTGAGAATCATTAGCTTTAGATGCCATTATCAATTAAAAGGGCAACACTCATTAGCAAAGATCTCTTGGTCTTACCACTCAATTGACGCGCCTGGTGATACAAAACCTGGTTTTGCTTAACTCTGAGCGTATAAATATCAATTTCTCTCCATGAGTTACATTTCCACTGTGAAGTCTGAATTTGGATTTTCAGTGCAGCACTAATTAAGATGTTACAGGCACCAAGTTAATTTGATATGTCTGAAAACATAAAAAGGGATTATTTTAAAGGCAGCTCAGTGAATACCCCAAAATGATGTATGTGAGTATTTCTCCTTGAGCATGTCACAGAGGTGCTATTTTAAATTACTTGGACATTTTTCAAAAGACACAATGTTTGAATTGTAAAAGAATAAAAATATTGGTCATGCAGTGACCAAAAATATTGGTCATGCAGTGACCAATAATTAAATATTATGTTAGTTATTATGTACCACTGATGTGTGTTTTATTTACATTTCAGTTATTTATAATATTTCATATGATAGTAGGTACTAAATAGTGTATATATTGTTATTGTCCTTACTTTCCAAATAAGGAAACTGAGACTCAGGGTAAATAGATAACTCACTTAGTTCACAAAGTCAGTGAGTAGCAGAGTCAGAATTTGCTCTATTCTCTTGAGTGTTAACCAAAGACACACTACCTTTTTTAATTATAACACTTTCTGGCCCTTTTCAAAATGTACTGAAAAATTAAATTTAACGAAGTAAAATACAAATTACTATGGAAATTGGGAGTGAAGTGTCCAGGGCATTTTGGCTAATACATAAACCTGACAGTCCAGATGAGACACAGTGACTGACTACTGAGTGAACACGTTGATTTCTCGTCCGTCTTTCGAGTGGACCAATTTCATGAGAAGTCATCACTATGAAGTGAGGACATACATAAATAATTTTATATGTTACTTCGCCTTTCTTGGGAATTGGGGCAATTTTGCACTATGTCCACATAGACCATTGGAAAACATTAAAAAATCCAGAAATAGACCTACACATCTGTGGACGATTGATTTTTGACGAAAGTGAACGTAAACCAAACCATAGACCTAAGTGCAAAGACTAAAAGTATAAAACGTATAGAAGAAAACATCAGAAATAAAATATCTGAATACATGAAGACTTCCATGCTATAACACCAACAACAAAATCAACACAGCAACAAAAAGTACATTAGACTTAACTCAAATGTAAAGCTTCTGATCTTCATAGACATGCTTAGAAAATAAAAAGTCAAGCCATAGAAAGATAGAAAATATTTGTAATACTTTTATCTGACAAAATAATGATATCCAGAATATATAGAGAATTCTGATAACACATTAATAAGATATCAACTTAATATAGTCAAACTATTTGAAACAATATAATATGAAAACATGTAAAATGATCAATATACATGTAAAAATGCTTGAGATCTTTAATCATAGAGAAATTACAAATTAAACCCTCAATGAGATAATGCAACATACACTCTAGAGTGGTTAAAACTAACAAGAGTTACAACACATAGTGTTGATGGGGATGTAGAACAACTGAAACTCTTACACACTGCTTGTGGGAGTATAAAATGGTAGACATATTTTTGAAAGTAGTTTGACAGTTTCTTATGAAGTTAAACATTTATAAACCTTATTAACCAAACATTGTACTTCTAGATATTTAACCAAGAAAAATAAGGCATACGTTCACACAAAGACTTTTAAATTAGTGTTCGTAGCAGATTTATTCATCTATCCCAAAACCAAAAATAACCCAAATGTCCATTATCAGGTGAATGGATAAACAATTTCTAGTATGTCCATATCTGTAATATGCTACAGCAATAAAAATCAATACTCGGCATCATAAATAAATGCCAAAACATGGTGCACTATGCTGAGAGAAAGCCAAACTATGCTCTTATTCTATTTACATGAAATTGTAGAATAGGCAATACAGGTCTATAATGGCATAATGCATGTCAGGGGTAGAAAGGAAGATTGCAAAGAGGCACAAGTGGACATTTTGTGATAGAAAAGCTCTTTAACGGGTTACTTTGATGTATACATGAGTCAAAAGTCATAGAAACTATACAATTAAAATGTAGGCAATCTATTAAATATCAGTCATAACCACTATAACTTTTATAAGAATAACTATACCATTAACTACTTTCATCTATTAGATTGTCCAAAATTAAAAAGTATGACAATACATTTTGTGTTGAGGCCTTGGGAAAATGGGCACTTTCATACACTGCTGATTGAAATGGAAATTGGTTCGTGAAATATTTAGCAAGCCTACTTAGCATTTATCTTCTGAGTTAGCTATCCTAATTCAGTAGTTTACTTTGAAGATACACCTAAATGCAAATATACACATACACAAGTTTATTTGTTGCAACACTGTTTATAATCGCCAATTATTAGCAACAACCAAATCCCCATACACAGGAGTAGAAAAAAGGGTATATCTACACAAGGGTATATGATGCAGCTCTTAAAATGAATGAGGAGAATCTCTCCGAATTTACATGAAGTCATTTCCAAGGTATATTTCTAAGTGAAAGTAAAGTGTAAATATGTATGGTTTGTGACCTTTTATATGATAAGGAGGAAAAAGAAAATACATGTCTACTCACACATACCTAAAACACAGGATGTATAAACAAGAAAGAAATAGGAAGTAGGGTCAGAAAAGTGTAGAAGATAATATCTAGGATAGTATGTGATTTTGCATAGTTTGATGTTGGAATGATGTCCACGTATCATATATACATAAAAATATATAGTGAAGCCAATCATAATCCTAAAACACAAACAGAAATAAACTTAATTATATTTTAAAGGAAGGGTATCATGACGCTGAAAAGGGGGAAATGAGCTGATCCGAGTAAATTCTAGACACTTTATTTTTATTATATATCTTCAGGCCGAACAGAGAAAAAAATGTAAACACATATTGAACTCTACTGACTGAGGGATTTGTGTTCTTTTGCAGTGGTATGAGTTAGCAATGCTCATACTCCTTTCTCTGGATTATAGAATTTAGCAAATAAGTAAATATATTGTGGCTAGGAAGCCACTGTTTTCAACGTCATATATACAAAGTGCCCAAGGCCATGGGAGCCCATCTCTTGCATCAGCGTGCCCTGCATGTGAGACATGGTGTCAAAGGAGATTCATTCAGAGCTTTAAGATTTGATGATTGCTCTGCTGGATTTCGGACTTGCATGAGCCCTGTAGCCCCTTCATTTTAACCAATTTCTCCCATTTGAAATAGGAGCATTTATCCAGTGCCTTTACTCCCATTGTATCTTGGAAGTAACTAATTTGCTTTTGATTTTACAGGCTTCTAGGGGGAAGAGACTTGTCTTGGCTCAGATGAGATTTTGGACTTGGACTTTTGGGTTAATGCTTGAATAAGTTAAGACTTTGGGGGACTGTTAGGAAGAAATCATTGTGTTTTGGAATTTGAAGACATAAAATTTGGGAAGGGCCAGAGTGGAATGATATAGTTTGGCTCTGTTTCTCCACCCAAATCTTATCTCATATTGTAATCCCCAGGCATCAAGGGAGGAAGGTGAGTGGATTATAGGGGTGGTTCCTCAATGCTGTTCTCCTGATAGTGAGTTCTTACAAGATCTGGTGGTTTTATAAGTATCTGGTATTTCCCCTGCTTACACTTCTCTCTCCTGTGGCCATGTGAAGAAGGTCCTTGCTTTCCCTTCTTCTACTATGATCATAAGTTTCCTGAGGTTTCTCGAGTCATTTGAAACTGTGAATTGATTAAACCTTTTTCCTTTATAAATTTTCCAGTCTAGGGCATTTCTTTATAGCTATATGAGAACAGAGTAATACAGAGAGGAAGGAGGTGAGAATAAAACTTTTGTATTAAATTGGAATTGGAGGTATCAGTATAAACCTATCGGTTAATAGATGGGTTATTAGTTCATTTTTATACTGCTGACACAGACATACCTGAAACTGGGAACAAAAAGAGGTTTAATTTGACTTATAGTTCCACATGGCTGGGGAGGCCTCAGAATCATTTCAGGAGGTGAAAGGCACTTCTTACATGATGGAGACAAGAGAAAAATGACAGAGAAGCAAAAGCAGAAAGTCCTGATAAACCCATCAGATCTCATGATAGCATGGGAAAGAGTGGCCAACATGATTCAATTACCTCCCTCAAGGGTACCTCCCACAACATGTAGGAATTCTGGGAAAGAGAATTCAAGCTGAGATTTGGGTAGGGACACAGACAAACCATATCAATGGGCATTGATACAAATGTACATATTGCTATATTCATTTATAATTGACATCATGATGTTTGTGTGTTTGTGTGTGAGAGTGTGTGTGTGTGTGTTTCCTGGCTCTGATTCCTATCTGCTGAGAGCTACTAAAAGCAATAACATCTAGTAGCAATGAGCATACCTAGTGCCTAAACTTTACTTTCCAAACACCATCCTCACTAAAAGAAATCAAGGCTAACCGGAGGAAATACTAATTTCAGGGCTGGAAAAGGGAAATAAAAAATGAAAGTAGAGCATTTTGTTAATCAAAAATTAAAGCGTTGGAAAAATGATGGGGACAGTTCAAAAAACACAGAAATCAGGTTTAAGGGGCTTCCACTGGCTAAAAGGAGTATTCTAAATTAAGATTATATAATTCCATATTGAAATAAATAATAGTAGAAAAGCAAAACTTCTTCCTTATAGTAGAAACCCAAAGAATAAATTCAGAAGGAATGATTGAATTAGAAAAGCACTATGTAACAATCATCATAAGATAATTTATTTAGACAAGAATCAGCAATGACTCCTAAAAGTAGTGGAAGCAACATTTGAGGAAAAAGTGTATTAATCTAGTCTCAGAGCATCTCCCTTCAAGATGCTTATTAATCACAAAGATAAAGCAATATCTTATAGCAGAGAGACTTTGAATATACAACTTTTAAAAAATAATTAAAATTAACATTGGTGGAAATGGGACAATTCAGAACCATGTACCTCCTGATAGAATCACTAAAAACAGCACCAATTCTGTATTATTTCAGTTACAAATACGTACTTTGAATATACTCATTAGAAAAATCTCACTATCCCAAATTAAAAGCTGGTGAACACAACATCTAGCCCACATTCATTAAAAATGAATTGTTCAAGATTAAAGAAGATTAACATTACATGAGAGAACTAAACAGTGAGTGATCTTGGATTGAATTCTGAACCTTTCTTTTTTTAATCATACAGAGTATATTCTTCAATCACCATGAATTTGATTAGAAATACATTAGAAAAAAAAATCTAGAAAATTCTCAAACATTTGTAATTTAAGCAACATGCTTCTAAATCATCCATGGAACAATGAAGAAATTACAGTGAAAATTAGAAAATCTTTTGAACTAAATAATGGAAAGTACAACAGTTCATATCCGTGAAATACTTCTAAAGCAATGTTTACAGGGAAATAAATAGCTTTAAATATTTATATCAGAAAAATGAAGAAAAGTTGAGAATCAAAAAGCTAAGTTTCCACTTTAAGAAGCTAGAAAAAGATGCACATATTAAAGCCAAAGTCAATAGTAGGAAAAAAAAAACTGTAAAAATGAAATCAGAAACAATGAAATAAAGATTAGGCAAAGAACTGGGAAAATAACAAAATGCAGAGTTTGATATGTTAAAGGTAAAACTACTAATATCATAGTGAGAAATAAGATATTATTACAGAACTTATAATCATAAAAGGTAAATTTAACAACATAGTGAAACAAATCTCCCGAAAAATGCAACTTACCAAAACTCACTAAAGATGAAAAAAAATCTAAACAGCCCTTTATCAATTACACAAATTGAACTCATTATCCAGAACCTGTCCACAATGCAAATTCCAGGCCTGGATGGTTTCACTGATAAATTAATCAAAACGTTAAAAAATAAATACTAATAACATTTCAAAAATTAGAGAAGGAAACACATGCCAATTTTCATTTTATAATGTCAGCATTAACTAACAATACCAGACAAAGACATTATAAGAAATGAAAATTGTAGACTAATATCTGTTTTGAACATTGGCCAAAAACAAACAAGCAAACAAAAACTAAATGTGAAGAAATAAAATCCAGAATTATATGAAAAGGACAATACATCACGACCAAATGTGTTTTATCCCAGAAATGCAAGGTTGATTAAGTGTCAGTGTAATTCACCGTATTAACAAAATGAGATCAACTATACAATTTATATTAATTAAAATGAAGAAAAGCATTTAACAATATTCAACCCTTACTTATAAGGAAAGTTCTCAGCAAACAAAGAATAAAAGGAAATTTCTTCAAATCAATAAACATACTTTTCAAAACTACAGTTAGTATCACACTTAATGGGATAAAATGTAATGGTTTTTTCTAAGATCAGGAATGAGGAAAGGATATCTGTCCTCATCATTTCTATTCCAGGGATTTTAACCAGTGGAGGAAAACCAGAAAAGGAAAAATATGTTTCACCTAAAATCATATCAAAAAGAATATCCACAGCTGCATTATTCATTATTGCCAAATACTGGACATGATCCAGTAGTCTATTCGTAGCAGAATGAGTCAAACAATAGTGCTATAGAGTGGAACAAACTACTCAAACATATAAATACATGTCAAAGTATTGAATATAACAAAGGAAGCCAAACATTGTATACTTCTATTTACACGAAGTTCTTGGATAGCAAAAATTAGTGTATAGAGGCAAAAAATCAGAACATGGGTTGCCTCTTTGAAGGAATTCAAGAGAAAGAGCCACAAATAAACTTTCTAGAATAATGAAAATATTCCATACCCCCATACCTTGGTAGGAGTGTGGTTACAGGATTACACACATTTGTCAACACTCACCTAATTGTACACCTAAAAGCTCTGCTTTCCACTGTATGGAAATTTATTTCAACGATTTTCAAAAGAATCGTAGACAAAAACTGAAAAATAGTAGTATGGGTTCTGAAACAACCTTTGAAGTGTGTAAGGCTTGAACAATGACTAACATTGAGGAATTGAAAATGGAATCACAGAATCAAAGTGGCAGAGTGAAATAGTGAGACCCCAGGAGTGTCTCCTTAGGAGGAATGTATTAGCAGCCCATCACTCATCCTGGCTGTCCACCACTTGATGTTTTTAGCAATGGACAGAGAAGTCTGTGCCCCTTCAGCACTGAGTCTGACCCCACCCTTGGACCATCGGGAATTCTCCTAGGAAGGCACTGGTCCTCCGTTGTTCCACCTGGCAGGCCTCAAGCTACATGCCCACCTCTCCAGTTTTGAACATCTGCTGTCTGGTTGGCCATGATAATAAGACAGAACCAAGAAAAGAAAGGTATTTTTATGAGTCTGATTACCACCCAGAGTAAAGAAGTGTTTAAAAATGTGTCATGAGAAGCTCCCTAAAGACATTCTGATGAGGTGGGGATGGGGTTGAGGAGAATAGAGATGATGGCAATGAGGGTTTTTGTTAAACTGAAGAAAAGTAGTAAAAAATTTGAAACGGGGGCAAATTTTATGGGAGTCCTGATAGAAACAGGCTGATTGACAACTGAAGATTAAAGTGCACCAATTCATAATTAGAAGATAGCAAAGCAGTCCTCAGCTCCTTTATTTCTGTGCAGCGATTACATCAGGGAAAATGAAATGTAACAGTTCAATAAAACTTGGACATGATGCTGATGGAAACAAAATTTAAAGGCTTCTTTTGGCAAGAAATTGGGATCTCTGGGACCTAAGATTTTGTTTTGGCTTTATCAATATGCTCTTTACTTCGTGACACTAGACCTCTTTTCCCCCTGCACTTGCCAAGTTGAAAAATGAAGTCGTAAATGCTCTTTCAACCTTTTCGATGATACCAATATATTGTGATGATAAATTTAATTAATGCAATATTATCCAAGTTGAGCAATTTGTAAGAAAAATGCCAACTAATACACGGTGTAAAAAACCTAACTTTGGTTTTTTTTTTAATTACATGAGAAATTAAAGAATCTAAGGATGAAGATTTATCTTTAGGGAAAAAAATTAAAAGCTAGACAGAAAAGTGTTTATAATACACATCTCAAAACATGGAAGACAAAAAATTCCCTTCCATTTCAGCTATTTATTAGAACACCTTAGTTCTTCACTAAAAATGACACTTAGTGCCAACTAACATTATGTTGACTGAATGCTTTAGTAGAATGGATTTATGCTGCTCCCTCAAGAGAATTTGAAAGTATAAATGATGACAAGAATGTATTCTTTTTTCTGATGTGTCTTCTGTGTCTCACTAATCCTCATTTTGGTAGATTGGTTGTTTTACCCCTGGTTCTTTCCAATTGTTTATTTTTTTTCCTGCTCTGTCTCATAAGCAGGTGAGAAAGTCTGTTTCTATTCTCAAGAAGGAAAGTCAATCGGTTCCAAGTGGTTAGGCACAAGCAGGGCAGGAGAGGGCTCTTCCCCCAACCACTAGAAAAATCAGGTAATGGTTTGGCGATTACCGGATTGCCTCTCTAAAAGTGACAAGTTGGCAGTGGAGCCAGGAAGAGGCCATTTCCTGACGGTACACACCTGTTAACGTTAAAGTGTTAATTAAAGGCTGTCTCCAGGAAGAAGAAACTTCCTGGGCACGCACATTAAGACACAAGAATATAATCTCCCAGGTACCGCTACACTGAAAAAGGGAAGAAAGTATCGGGTGTGCATGTGTACAACTTACTAAACCATGACACGTCCTCACTTCCCGAGGATAGAGAGCACAGTGTGCATGCAGGCAGCCCACCCTAAGGGAAGAATCATGGGAAAAAGGGAGCCTATAGAAGTCCTAAATCACGGTGAAACGGGGCACTTGACCTTCTCTCTTTAGCCTTCACGTGCCCTCTTGAATCTCTTCATAGTGAACTCCCCTTTCTTTCTTGTTCTGAGGCCTTTTAAATAAACTGCCACTCCTGCTCTGAAATTGGCCTTGGTCTCTTTTTCTGCTTTATGCCCCTCAGTCGAATTCTTTCTTCCGAGGAGGCAAGAATTGAAGCTGCTGCAGATGCATACAGATTTGCTGCAGGTAACTCGGGGTAGCTCGGATCTCTCCCGCCTGTAGCAGATCTGTACGAACTAATAAAATTGACTCCCATAGTGCTGGGTCCTTTGTGTAATCCTGGCCTCAATACTCTGCAAACAATATTCTGAGACTTTCTGGTGAAGATTTACAATTATTGCATGTAAAACATTGATTGGAAAATATTGCAGAATACATTTTACAAATTATATTTTATAAAAGTATACAGATTATTATAACAGTAACTTCAAGTTTCTAATTCCCTGGTGGTGGAGTTTTTTCATACAAAGCTGGATAGGTTAAAAATATCGATTCCACATATTGGGACATCTACCTGAGTTCCACTGTAGTATGTGAAAATGACATAGTATCATAGTAGAATGAGAGAAGATGTATTCAAGTCTCCTTACCTTCCAGAGGTCATCACAAACATAGGTTCACAGGCAGTCTTGCTCTTCTTTCCACTGTGCAGGTGGCACTCATTTATCCAAGTGCTTGAGGCTTTTTTCTAATCCCCAAGCTCGGGGCATCCACCACATCAGTCAGAAATGTTGCATGTGAAATTTTAAAACCACAGTTTACTATGAGCTATCAAGAACCAAATGGAAAGTAACTATAATCCTACAAAAATGAGAATAGGTTATTTGTTGAAAATGAAAAACTATATTAACTAGTTTGAAATAGCCTTTGACACAAGCAAAGCAATTATTGAATGGTTAAGGAAACTAGCTGTTTCCCCAGAAAAGAAGCATTGAGTGTGCATGGTAAGAGGAGGGCAGTCCAGTTGGAAAAGAAAGAAAGAGAAAGCAGTGACCTTGTCTCAAAGCCTCTTCAAAGAACCTTCTCCCTAGCTGGTTCGTGGGTCCTCTGAGTTCTCATAAGCAGAAGAGAGAGAGTCAGGGGAAGTGTTCACCTTGTGCCTTCCAGTGACTGCAGAAGGACAAAGAAGCAGAAGGACCCACGTAGATGGCTTCATTTCCTGTCCTTGATTTCCTGTCAGCTCACTTCTAGGCTGCAACAGTAGGATATAGCTACAAAAAACAGACTAGTCAAAGAGAAGTAGAAATGTCCAAAGGGGTATTACAATATTCTAATGATTGTACATTTGGATGATAACTTTATTATACCACATAATATCACATCTTTATTTTCTGTCAAAGTTATATTGACTGTGTTCAGATATGCTGAGCACATCAAGGGCTAATACTTCTAATTAGAGTAACTATCAATTGTCCTATCGGTATTACCTGCCAACATGGTACAATGGCAAGTGCCTTGGGGAGTCCCACGGCCCCTAAATGGCCAACATTACAAGCTGGCTAATATCTAACACACAGAATGGTGATTTACCAAGTAATTATGTTATATGTTTGATCGCTCTTAAAATTCAAACATGCCAGCGTGGGCCTAGCCTGTTCATGGCATGTTTCCTATTGTGGGAATGTGAGCAGGTGTTGCTCACAGAGACTATTAGATGCCTGCTCAACATACGCCCGCCTACCTTTTCTTAGTAACAAAATTACATTTCCCAGAATTTTTTTTCATGCACAATAGTTCTAGCCAATGAGAAACTGTTGGGGTGGGGAAGGGGATTTGGAAGTGGAACTAATATATTTTGCAGATGCCTGGGGGAAAAGATAGAAAAGGGTGGATTGGGGGTACTGCTATGGAGCCACCACGCCAACCCTAGATGGCAACTTCCAGATATGTGAGAAAAAAATTATTTTAAACTCATCTTTTTATGGCTGCCTAGTGTTCCATGGAGCTGGAGGCCATTATCCCAAGTAAAATAAGGCAGAAACAGAAAATCAAATACTGTATGTTCTCACTTATAAGTGGGAGTGAACAATAGGTATACATGAATGAAAGACAAAATAAATAGATGTAAAGATAAAAATAATAGACCCTGGGGACTCCAAAAAAGGGGAGGGTGGGGAGTGAAGGTCGAAAAATTACACGATGGGTACAGTATTTACTATTTGAGTGACAGGAGCAGTAGAAGACCAAACCTACCATTATGCAATATATTTATGTAACAAACCTGCCTAGGTAGCCTCTGAATCTAAATTTTTTTTAAAAACCTCATCTTTTTAGCTACTCTTGGGGTTTTTACTATTTGCAAATTAACGTAATTTCTGACTCAAGCAGCAGGAGTACAAGTACCTGAAATGTTTTCAAAATTGAAACCAGAACCTATGGTGCAATATAATTTGACAATTACAGCATTTTTATGTTAAGACTCACAAATAATCTAAATGGAATGGTTCACATAGGAAAGAAAGAGAAAAGGAAAAGGTTATAGACAGGGTGGCTGTGGTGGTAGGCGAGAGGGAGTCGTGGGAGCAGAGAAAGGAGCACAATGGTGAGGCTGAGGTTTCAAGCAAATGCCACCTGCTTTGCAGGCAAGCAGTCTTGCATGGCAGGTGCAAAATGACACTTGGATCCTTTTTATTTTCCTGATCATAGGACATTCCACCATCTCACACACACACAATATCCCCATTTCTTGGAGTCTGTGGGTGTCAATATATAACACTCCTTTTCCTTACCTGTATTGCAGAACCACTTGAAAAATAAAACAATGAAACAGAATGAGGCCAAAATATTGCCTTCATCATTCACAAGGCAGGTGGAAGATGTGACTCAGAGTGAGGGCAGGTGGGCTTACTAGGTCACTGGCTGAGGAGACAGTCACAAGCCTCCCCCCACAGCTTCATGTATTGGTTAGAGCAGAAAAAAATCACATGTTCAGTAGAGACAAGCAAGCTCATGAGAAAGACTGAGCACATGGTGTACACATATGAAATGTTCAGCTGCATCTCACTTGGCTTGCCTCTGACATGTCAGCAATGAAGTAATTATTTTAAAGATAACTGCTTAGTTCATTTTTGTTCCTGGTTTTTTTCCATTTCCTATTGGGCTAATGTTGGACTTTATTTTGAATCCTGGGATCTATGTAATATACTATTAGGGCTATAGGAGATTTTGATGATGATCGAATTTAATTTTTATTTTACGGGTCAACAACCCGCATCAGAAAGTAGTGAAGTGAATTGTTCAGGGTCACACCTGGTGAATGCCCAAATTCGAATTATAACTCAGGGCTTAGGACTTTTGTAGCCTCTGTCCATTGCCTCTGTCATTACAATGACTGATTTCTCCCTCTCTACATTATAAGTACCACCATAAGGAATCCATACTTACCGGCAACTAAATGCGTTGCATCCAAACCTCGCTATAGCTACTGAAGGTCAACAACATATGACCTAAAGTCTTAGGAAACAGCATTCAATACCCAAAGGAATGTCTCCCACAGACAGTTGCTCACTGATCTAAAACTTCCAAAAAATGGCAAAGAGTCTACCAATTACCATACAATGAGAAATAGATCCTGCTAAATATAGGAACACAGTTGTCTTCAAAGCAGGTGATTCTAATACTCGTTTAGTGGGTTTCTCTCTGCTGGACAATTTTGCTTCTCTGAAGTCATTCCAACTCTACAGGTTATTTGAGAACTTAATTTTTACATCCTTTCTTAGAACTTTATCTTCTGTAATAACTGTCATTCGTTTAGGTGCTAGAAAATCAAGATGATATAAGCTTCTCCCTTGAAATAACAAAAATGTCAAAATTAGTATGAAAGAAGTTAAATTAAAATTCTCACTTGGTTGTGTACCAGTTGAAAGGGGCAATGAAAGAACACATTGCTTACAGGAAATCTAAAAATTAGGAGGCTCTGCTTCTGCATATTACCATGCCCTATAATCCTAAGTAATGTCAGTGATAAAACCCCTTTCGCACCATGCCTACTTTGTACTCCACTGCCTGGACCATTGATTCTGGGGTTTTTACATCTAGAGAACCACTATTTGCTGAATTGAATAGTCAGTAGTTATTTGCAGAGCCCCAGGTTTGAGAACGTTGTTGAACAGGATCAGCTAACAGCCCTTTCTAGAGATCCGGAGATCCATATGGATGCTTTGAGCAAAATGTCTCCTTTCTTAGATCCCATTATGTAGAAACTATGCAAGTCAGGAGATACTGAGAACTGTCTTTCTCATCATGCAAGAAGGACCTGTCTGGAGACAAAGCTATCACAGAGGTAAGCAGAGTCAAGACAAGATTGGCAGATGCCTGGGGATGTATATAAAACTGAAGATGAGACCATTTATGATATTGAGGCAAAAAAAACCACACCTTATATTGTATGATTTAGTTTAAACTTTTAAACTTTTGAATTCTGTAATTTATAACTAAATATCCAATAAGCCATCAAATATGCATATTTCCTATTCCTCCTTCTATTGTAAAATGTCAATCTCCTCCACACTTTCCAGCCTGTAATTCTAGTTCAAAATGTGCATATTCTATGAAGTCTCCCATGTTTCTGAGCTTCCACTGAACCCTGTGTGCTTTCTCACCATATCACAACCTGCTTTCTATCATCATCTCCTACCTCCACTATCCTGGAAGATAATACTAAGTGTTAAAATATCTATAAAATACATTGACAACTAAGCACAGATTCACGGGCCACATAATGCTGTGTAAACACAGCAGATATTTGAACCCTTGTCTAGCACATGAGCAGCATCTACTTTTCCTTGAAATTATATTTTCTCCCTTGGCCTTCATGACACTTTCTCTTCTCAAACTAAAGTCTGGTCAATCTTTTTCCTTTCAATATCCTTTTGTTGCTCCTCTAGGAGGCAGTGAAAGCCTCCCTCCTCGCGGGTGCCATGATGTGCAGCCACAGCCCATCATGCCGGTGGTTCTGGTCTCCACCTTCTCCACCACAGCCGAGTTTGAGCTTCCCAAACCTTCAGGACTCTCACCGCCCCTGCTCACCACCGTGTCCCCATCACTCAGCATGCTTCCTCTCAAACATTAGGCCTCCCATAGTTATTTATGGAATAAATGAGTTAAATAAACAAAACTGCATTCCAGACTTCCTTCTGGACACTTTCCTGATCCTGCTCCCCTGGGTCTTTCCTTTACCAATCAGCACGCTTTTCTGCGGCCATGCCCACCTGCCTGCTGCCCGAACTCACGGAGCTCGCTCCTCCTTCCTTTGAATCCTCCTCTACCCAGAAAGTTCCTGTCACTATTTTTACCTCATTCCTTATCTCTTTTGAGAATGGTCTTTAAGTTTTTCCTGACCTCTCCCCTACTTCATCATCTGGGTTCAATCTTCTTCTTCTGACCTCCAAAAGTACCTTCAAGAACGCTTTGTCCTAGTAGCAACTGTACTAAATTGTGAACATCTGAGCACTGGCCTGACTCTCCCTAGTAGACCATGAGAACTCCTAAGGGAGGAAAGCCCACATTGCCCACTGCTGTCTCCAACACATTAAGACACCTTTCAATGCCAAGGTCTAGGTTTTAAGAGGAAATAACTTATGGACAGCAAAAGACTGAGATTCTGTGTTTCTATGCAGACAGTATAAATTATTTCTGTTCCTTACTATACTTTCAATATTTAATACCTTGGCATTGGTATCAATCCATTAAAAAATGTCTTATATGTAGTACAGCTTGGGCATCACTAATCTAAAAATGCAAAATCCAAAATGCTCCAAAATACAAACATTTTGAGCATGGACATGAGACAGTGATACTATTGCTTTATGATGGTCAATGTGCACAGTTTCATGCACGAAATTATTTAACATGTTGTATAAAATTACATTCAGGTTACAAATGCAGGATGTGTATGAGACATATATGAATTTTATGGTCAGACTTGGTTATCATCCCTAAGATATCTCATTAGGTATATGCAAATATTCCCAAATCTGAAAAAAATCTGAAGTCTGAAACACGATGGTCCCAAGCATTTTTAATAAGGGATATTCAGCCTGCAATCATATCATAACACTATTATTAAATACATCTTTTTACATTGTGGTTCAAGCTGCATCCCTGAAAAGGAAAAAGAAAGAAAAAAATATTGCTACAAAGTAGGTTGTTTATCTATAAAATAGATGTGAGTCGCATAACCATGAATCATAATTTAAACTTTCTTCATGTTTGCCCATATGGCACTGTGCTAGATTGTTTGCAAAATGTCTGCTGTAATTACTTCCCTGTCTCCCTGCACATCCATGGCTGCCCCACCCCCACACTGCACTGGGGCTTGCTCATGTGACTTGTGTTGAACAAGGAACTAGAACGAATGTGGCAAACTCGGAGGCTGGAAAAGTGCTCGTGCCCTGGATCTTGCCTTCTCATGCTGCCAAGGACCATGCTGTCATCATATAAGAACCCTGTACTGGCTTGTTGAAAAAGACAGGACACTTTAGGAAGCAAAGTGAGCCAATCAGCTAAGAGCCCCCATCATACCCCTTAGACCAGTCAGCCCCCAAGGACCAGACATGAGTGAGGACTTCCTAGATCGCTGATCCTGGCTGAGTCTGTTCAGAACAGAGTAACTTCCTGGCTTATCCCTACAGTCATGAGAAATAATCAGTATTTATTATTTCTAACTGCTGAGTTTGAAAATGGTTTGTTGTTTAGCAAATGCTAAGTGATAAGAGTTGCAGAACTTGAATAATTGCGCTATTCCCATAAAATACAAACTCATACCAGAAAATCAGTTGAAGTAACTGAACTAAATAGGTGTTTTTATTTCAAAACTAAGTAGTCTTAGACTTGAAATCTATGTACCTATGCCTTATACTTAAAATTGATTTATTAACTCAACAAAAATTACTGAATGCCTACTTCATATGCCTGGTACAGATGTATCTTTCATGTGTTAAGAAAATTCAAATGAATGCACCTAATTATGAAAGTCTTATCTTCCAGTTCAAGATTCATCTTGTGTTCAAATGAGCCTTAAACGTAGAGCATGAAGAAGAGGTCCCAGCAAGGAAGACATGGTATTCAAAAGGACTGCAGTAACATTTCTAGACAAGCTCAGGAAGAAAAGCAAAAAAAAAATAATTTGCCTCAGTCTCAAAACAAAATAGGAAATAAATATTTTTCCCACTAGTAACTTCAGAAACAAACGGAAGAATGAACGTTATATTGGAAGAGAATGGAATATAAGTGACAGCTCTTTTCTTAAAGTCAATAGGAGCTTCCTGGCAATGTGAAGTCTGAAGTAAAGAGGAAGGCACCTGGGCTCATTCCCTGTCAAGCCTCTCCTGGATATAGTCAGGGCATATATGCTGCAAAACAGTTTGGAAAATTATTCTCAATTATCCTTTCATTCTCTAGGTCCCTCCAAAAGGAAAGTGCTCCTTCCCATCTTCAAAGATATCATCGTTTTAGCGTTGAGCTAGGATTGTGCACGAATTAATTATGAGCAGAAATCCATGGCTGAGACTTATAAAATGCAGGAAATGACTTGCTTTCTATCGGGAAAGACAGAACAATAAACTGACAGGAAGAGGGAGCCATAAAAGTCATCAAAGGGCAGCGTCTGTAATTGAGGAGAATCTCTCTCTCCCAGGGGACATGTGTTGCAAGGAAGGGTGATCTGGAGCCACACAGGCTGTGGTTTAAATGAAAATACTTATTAGACAATCGAGTCAATGAAACGGTCTTGACATGCCATGGAGTGCTTTCTCCGGGCCTCTCCTTCTAGCAGAAGTTCACATTGGCCTTATAGTCACTACAGCATCACTTCCACGGAGTGAAAATGCAGCGAAACAAGTCAGCTTCCTGCATGTGCTGTGTGTGCCTTCTGGTGAACCTGCACATGCTCATGAAGCTATGCCTATAAAGATATAACATATAATATCTATACACACCAGGCACACATATATGTTATGCATAGCATATAATGTAAATGGATTGAGAGATAGAGTCAAGTTTGTGAAGCCTAGATATGGTTCAGAATAGGTTCCCTTCCACCAGAGTTTAAGGTGATTCCTTAGGCAGACTTCAAAATAAAAGTCTAATTTACTAAACAAAGTATTTGTTATTTAACAATCCTAAGTGGCAAGCACGGTCTACGTACAAAGCACACAGTGATGATGGGAAACATGATGCCTCTGATCTTATGCAACCCACTGTCTAGGGAGAAGTAGGTAATTACTAATCACAGAAATAAGAGCACAATCACTGCAGTCATCAGCGCTCAAATAAGAAAGGTGTCATAAACACACATACCCTGGGAGATCACCAAAGACCTCCTCAAAGAAATTACCCTGGAGGTGCAATCTGTACCATGAGAATCAATTTCCTAAGTGAAACAGGGTTTGTCTAGGAGGACAGGGGTCCAGAGCTGGGAGACTGCATGTTTAGGAGCCTTGTGAGGGACAAGGTGGAGTTTTGAGGTAGTGAAAGGTCAATTCAGAACACAACACAGAGAGTAATGTGGGATGGGACCACGGAGGTGGGGAGAGGACAGGCTAGCCAAGGCTTAGTAAAGCCATGGTAAAGATTCTGGCTGGCAGCCAATGAAGACTTTATAAAAAGTGAACTTAAACAGATTTGACGTTTGAAAAGAATGCTGGCTGCAATGCAGGGGACAAATTGGAGAGGATTCAAAACCAGTGCCAAAAGAACAATTAGAGGGTCCCCTAGGAAACAGGTGAGGGATAAACACAGCTTGTCCTAGCAAAAAGGTGAAGAAAGTGGGAAGAAGAAGGCATATTTTAATAAATTTAGAATTTACTTAGAGATAAACAGTTTCTTCCTCGTTTTATTTTTCTCAAACACCAAGGCTTCAGAATATGCCTTTCTTTATTGATAAGGTTTATGTGACTGTCCTTGATGGTGCAAATTCAGAGGCACCTACCTAATGTCAAACTCTCTGTTATATCATCATTTTCCAAGCTATGTTTCACTCAGCAATTGTGTACCATAAAATACATGCACCGTAAAACAGCCTAGGTGATACAACCATCGGGAAACTGCACAGTAAATCCCCCTTATACGTATACAGACAGCTCCTTCAAGGTATCCTTCAGTAAAGTAAAATGCATTTGATCCAAAACCAGTGGTCTTTTATTTGGTTGGTTTCTTTTGGAAACTTTCATTATCCTTTGTGAAAACCCATGAATACGGTTTTGAAAATAGCACCATCATTTATCTCAAGTTCAATGAGATTGTGATTTAAAGCCTTAATTGCTGCCCACTCTTACTTAAAACTTCTTCAGTAACACAAAAGGTTTACAAATGACTCTCAGAACTGTGAGAACTGGGGATTCACAACTTCTTTGGAGGGTGAATTGATGATAGCTAGCTTCGTTGTTTCACATTTTTTCTCCAAATACAACACTGAAGTTCCTTTTCCTAAGGAAAAACACACACACACACGCCTTACCCCTTCATAACTACTTTTCACCTGTAACACTTGCTATCGTAGTGAGCCCAGCATTTGTTAAGCTATTGGCTGTGAGCTTGTCTGTTTCACAGTGAATTTTCCACTAACAGTATCACTAATAAATTTACTCTTTGATTTTCCCTACAACATCTCCAGCTTTGTAAAATGAATAAAAAAATTACTGAGGGGAAATAAATTTCAAGCTACAGGAAAAAAAATACAACATTAAAATATTTTTTTTCTCATTTTCAAAAGTGAAATTTTTTAAAAAGATAAAATACCTATTTTGGAGCATGTTAAAGCTATTTATACCAGGCAGCACAAAGAGATTTTCAGACATTATTTCTTTAATTTTTACAGGCCTTACCTGAAAAAAAAAGACTTTTTCCCCCAAGTGGGGAGATACATGAATACAGGCTTCTTCTCTAAAAATGCAGTTTATAGAAAATGTTTACAAAAAGTACTATTCTTTTCTCCCAGCAGCATTGTCTATTGACAATATTCCTTTGCAAATGGACTTACTTTCTTTATCCCATTTCAGAAAGCGCCAGCATAACAAAGGCGCTAAACACACACATCGCCTTATTAGAACTGTCATTTCCTAATTCTCAATATTGGCTCCCATTTCCTGGTGCTGAGCAGTCCTTCAAGAAACACTTAGCAGGGAAGCAGGAATGGCAGGGACAACAAGAACCAGCATAGGCAGTTTCTTCCACAGTGCAGGCTTCACACACACATCATCTCATTTCATCTTCACTATTAAGATTTAGAGGAGGTAGTTTTTAATTATCCCCATTTCACAGATATGGCAACTTAGACTAAGACAGAATCCAGTATCATTTTTAGACCACATGGCCAAGATTCTGCTTGCCCAGCTTGTCCTTCCTCAACCTGCCAGTACTGATAAAGACCCAACAGTGTATAAATTTATGGGTTTGTGTTTTTTTATTATTATTATTATTGGCCTGTGATCACATCATCAAACTCAGAAAATGATTTTGTTATTTTTCTTTTATTTAAAATATCTTTAGCATTGTTTCAATTTTAAATGTAGTCAGCATCTGATTCCTGTTCTTTTTAACCACTGCTTTGCTGAGCCATTAAACATTTTTCCACATATAATAATTTCAAATACTACTCCAGTGTCTTTTCTTCCTCTAAGACAATATTTAATGAGTTTTTTTGTTTAAATAAAAAGCTTCCCAGAGAATCAAGTAATTATAACAAAATAACAACAGGAGACAGATGAATTTCTAAGCAGGCAGAGATAAGTCCCTGGTGAAACCTGACCTTCAAGACAAAAACAGTTTAAACCCTGAAACTGAGCTTCCAGTTCTGAATAGAGTTCATGAGTGGAGTCAAAACTTCTATTCCTGTTTTCCCACTCTTTCCTCATTGGTTCTTTCTGAACAATGCTTTTTAACTAATCAAATATTCCATTTTCGAAGGCTACCTGTAGCTCATGCCTCCGCATTCCAAACATATAAAAACCCTGCACTCAGCCTCATAGATGGCTACCCACTTCAGGTCCCCTCTCGCAGTTGAGAGCTTTCCTTCTTTCACTCGATAAACTTCTATTCTGCCCTACTCACTCTCCAGTGTTTGCATACCTTATTCCTCTTGGTCATGGGACAAGAACAAGGAATCCACTGGACTGTGGGAACAAGAGAGCTGTAACATACCCCTGTTCACTGAGCTGTAAGTGGTGGGAATAAAAGAGCCTATAACATGCTCCCGCTTGCAGAGCTACAGGAGTGAAGAGCTGAGACATTTGAGAGGGCCCAGACATCAAGACTCACTAAGTAAAAGCTATAACACTCCTTGGGACACTGCAATTGCTGGTATCTCTGAGTTTTTGGGTACCACCACATTCCCCTCATCTACATGCTGGCATCCAATGTAGAAGCCACTCGCACCATGCCTGGCTCAGCCACGGGCTGCATGTGGAGCTGTGGTGGGCATAGGATCCAAGCCAGTGTGAGCTGAGTACAGTCTGCTGGGCCAAGCTGGCAGAGTGAGCTCAGTGGGCCCAAGAGAGGCTCTGGGCAGAGGTCACAGTAGCCACAGGAATTGATGGCTGGCAAAGTAGCACTGAAGGAATCCTGTGTCATTTCAGGATTTCTCGGGGTTTGTCTGGGATCTGCAGAAGGGTAATTGCAGACCTAAGACTCCTTACTGTCATTCTGAGGCTTCTCGTCTTGAGATATTTTTTTCAAAAACAGGTGCAACACCAGGTCTCTGTCAGCCAGGTTTACAAGACTTAGAGGACAGGTTTGCTGGGGAGGACTTTGTCAGTCCCGCATCACCATTGGGTTTTGGGAATGTTGGCTTTGTTTCAATCCAGTTTTCCTTCATGGAGGTCTCGCTGTCACATGGAATCAGAATAAGGTTCTTCGACAACTAAAGGTATCTGGCCAAAGCCACACTTCAGTGTTATCTAAAGGCTCTCGGACCAGCTCCAGTCCCCAACAACCTGTTATGGGGTTGGCACCAAGACCAACGATTTTTCACATTGCGTTTCTTTCTTTTGAGACTGCCATGGCTGCTATTCCCTCTTTATATACAACTTAACAGCGTTGTTGCAAATCACAGAGATAATAATACTGCGTACAATGAGCACTTTGCTTAGTCATTAGGAGTGTAATTCAGAGCAGTATTGTTTCTGTCTATCCTTAAAAACAAAAAGATGTAACATTTGAGAGTTTTATTTCCCCCTGTTGAAGAAATCCATTAGCATAGGGTAAGACGTTACTTCTCCCAGGTGCCTTCCCTCCTCTGCATTTAAGTTTTTTTTTTTTTTTACACCATGTCAGGAGTCAACATAGTTCTACAAGTATAGAAAATTTTCTATGTGAGCGATTAATTTTTTCTTTTTGGGGGGCATCTCATTAGGCAGGTCCCCAACTACCCTTCTCTCCTTTGCTTTAGGAGGATCTGGTTTCACAGCTCCATTACTCCACTGGTTTTTCCAAGCTTTGGTTTGGAGCCCTAAAAGCAATACTAGATCTGAGGGACCCAGAAACAGTTGACAGCAGAAAGCTATGGCACAGTGTAGGTGAGCATGACTGTTCCTGCTTACGAGGTCTTCCCCCTTCTTAGGTGGAGGACTCACTCACATCCATGGCATAGATGAGGTCTAAGGAATTCGAAGATCATGGGACATGACAGTACTTTACAGAACCTCCTGAAAATGGCCACCCCATTCTTTTCCTAGTAGAGGAAAAGGAGACAGAAAAGGAGGAGGTCCAGGACAAGAAAAAGGCAGAGGCTCTAATGGCCACCTGGCAGGCTTACAAAGCCCAGAATCCCCGAGATGCACCTGTTAACTGCTCCACATGCGGCAAGCCAAGGCACTTTAGGAAGGACTTCCCAGGCAGCATGATGAAGCCACCTCGACCCTGTCCAATCTGCAATGGGAATAACTGGAGGGTAGACTGCCTTCAGAGATAGAAGTCACTAGTTGCAGAGTCAGTGTCCCAAATGGTCAAGCAGGACTGATAGGTTCCAGGACCACTCTGTCTGGCTCTGATGGTCAGGCCACCATTACCATCCAGAAGCCCAGGGTGATTCTGAGGTTATAGGGAGGAAGGGGGACCTCCTCCTGGATACCAGAGTGGCCATTTTAGTTTTCCTTTCTAAACCTGGCCTCCCCTCCTCCCTTTGCATGACTGTGAGGGGCATCTCAGAAAAGCATTTAACCTGATAATTTTTTCAACCCCTTAGTTGTAGCTGGGGAGACCTCTTGTTTAGTCATGCCTTTTAAATCATGGCTGAAAGCCCAACTCCTCTGCTAAGTAGGGATATTTTTTTTTCTTTGTCTCCCTTTGGTGGAGATCAATATTAATCCAGATGTTTGGGCTACTTAAGGGAAAACTAGCTGAGCCAAAACCGCCATACCAGTCCAGATCGACCTTCAGGATCCCACCTCCCACCCTAACCAGAGACGATATCCTCTAAAACCAACTTGAGGATGCAGGGCCTCCTTAAAATCTGCAACAGCACTTGTAATACCCCAATACTGGAGTTACAGAACCCAATGGGAAATGGAGACTGGTCCAGGACCTCTGCCTCATTAATGAAGTTGTGGTTTCAATTTTCCTGGTGGTTCCCAATTCTATAACCTGCTAAGTCAAATATCTGAGGGAACGAAATTGTTCATAGTCATGGACCTAAAGGATGCTTTTTCTGCATACTGTTACATCCTGAATCCCAGCATTTGTTCACATTTAAGAATCCCTCCAACCAGAACACCCAGCTAAACTGGACAATATTACCTCAGGAATTCCAAGACAACACCCATCTGTTTGGGTAGGAGTTGTCAAAAGATCTGAGTTTCTTTATCCTCAGATTAAAGTCTTTACAATATGTAGGTGACATTACCCTTTGTGCCCCAACTGGGGAATTTTCTCAGGAGAACAGTAAGGCTCCTCTTTTCTTTTGGCTAACAGAGGATATAAGGTCTCAAAATCTAAGACCCAGCTATGTCAGACTTCAGTGAAGTACCTAGGTGTAGTTTTGTCACAGAAACGAGGGAACTAGGTGAAGAAAGATTTAAACCCATCTCCTCCTTTCCCCTCCCCAAAACCCCTGGCATTACAGAATTCTGTAGATTATGGATAACTCAGTATGGTGAAATAGCTTGTCCTTTATATCACCTAATGAAGGAGAGTCAGGTGCTAAGACTCACACCTTAATTTGGGAATCAGAGGCTAAAAGGTCCTTTGACAAATGGAAACAAGCCTTGCTTGAGGCACCAGTCCTTAGTCTTCCCACAGGGAAGACGTTCAATCTTTATGTATCAGAATAGAAGGGAATGGCCCTGGGAGTTATAACCCAGGCCTGAGGTCCAGCCCAGCAGCTTGTAGGCTATCTAAGCAAGGAGCTGAATTTGATGTCTAAAGTATGGCTGGCCTGCCTCTGAGCAGCTGCACTGGTAGCTTTGCTGGTTCCAGGGAATACTAAGTTAAACATGAGGAATAACTTAACTGTTTATGCCCCACATAATGTGGCAGGACTTCTGTCTTCAGAGGGGAGTCTCTGGCTAATGGGCAACTGCCTCCTCAAATATAAAGTGCTGCTAGTAGAGGGATCTGAAGTCCAGTTAAGCAGCTGTTCCTCCCTAAACCCAGCCACCTTCCTCCAAAGGAACAAGCTGGGGAGCTTGAACATGACTGAAATAGAGAGTAGTACAAACCAATGCAGCCAGGGAGGACCTCAAAGAAACTACCCTAGAGAAACCAGACTGAATTTTTTTTTATATAAATGGTTGTTCTTTTTGTAGAACAAGGGATTCATAAAACAGGGTACGTAATAGTACCCTGAATGGCACTACTGAGACTGTGCATCTTTCCTTGGGCATAAGTGCTCAACTAGCTGAGCTAATTGCCCTCACTAGGGTGCTTGAATTAAGCAAAGGAAAAACAGTTAACATTTATATTGATTCTAAGTATGTTTTCCTAGTCCACCATGACTATGACACTATCTGGAACGAAGGAGACTTCTTTATAGCTAATGGGTCTTCCATGAAATACCATCAAAAAATTAACAGATTATTATTCTTGGTTTTCCTTTCACAGGAAGTGGCAGTAATACATTGTAAAGGCCATCAAAAGGAAATAGATGAAATAGCTGAGGGGAATAAATTGGCAGACCAAGCAGCTAAACCAGCAGCAAAAGGGCCCCAGATTTCCAATCCACCTGAGCCCCCTCTGATCTGGGAGGGCCCCACAAAAGAAATAAAACTTCAATATTCTCCTGCAGAAATTAAATGGGCCATCTCTCAGGATCCACCTTTTAGTACACAGGATGTCTGCAATCAGAGGATGGCCAACTTCATCTACCAGCCTCCAGCCAATGGAAAGTTCTGGAAGTCCTTCACCAAGCCTTTCATATACATAAGGACAAAGCCTATCAACTGGCCCAAAAAGGTTGTTCACATGTAAAATTCTGCTAACAATGGTCAAACAGCTCATTAATGCTTGTGAGATTTGACCTAAAAAGAATCTCCTCAATCAATGGGTTCTCCTCACTAGAACCCAAAGAATGGGAGGCTACCTGAAGGAAGACTGGCAGATGGCTTTCACCCATATTGCAAAGACAAGGGCCATCCATTACCTCCTTGCATAGTTAGATATCTTCACTAATTGGGCAGAAGCATTTCCATGTCAGGCAGATAAAGCCTCTGAGGTGATAAAAGTTATACTTAATGAGATGACCTCTCACTTTGAACTCCCTAAATACTTAAGTAATGATGCCCCCTCATTCAAGGTAGCTGTCACCCAGGGGTTCTCAAGGGCACTAGGCATACAATACCATCTAACTTGTATTTGTAGACCACAATCCTCGGGAAAGGTAGAAAAGACAAATGATATTATCAAAAGGTATCTCAGAACACTCTCAAGAGACTCACTCCACTGGATTACTCTTCTTCCCATGGCACTACTATGTGTTAGAAACACCCCTTCAAAGCTGGATTTAATTGCCTTTGAAATGCATGGATGGCCTTTTCTCACCATTGATTTCTTGCTAGACCAAGAAACCTCTGATTTGGTAAAACATACAACTTCTTGGCCCATTTCTTGTTGGAGGCCCAGCACTGTCAACTGGGGCCACTTCCATTTAACTAAGGGGATTCAGTACTGGTAAAACCCCTACCTTAGTTTTCCTTCTCTAGGTCTGGATGGGGAGGCACCTTACAATGTACTTCGTTCTACTCCTTTGGCAGTGAAGGTCACTAAAATAGACTATCAGATTCATTATACGCAAGTACAGGCCTGGGAAGCTGATGGAATTACCTGTTGACCCAGAAGTACACCTGAAACATACACCAGTATGGGAAAATCAGAGACCTCAAGCTAAAGATCACAAGAGATAAACGTCAATAATTAACCTTCCATGGATGTCCTCTTTATAGTCTTGCCTATGCTTGCTGTTCTTGCCCTTATTCTGTTCCTCACCATAAGGCTTCTTTGCCAAGGACCACTTAATTCCAAAGGCCCACGATATTATCTACTCTTCTAAACCGCTATCTCTCTTCTGAAGTTTAACTTCCCTTCCGCATTCAAGGTTTAATATCTTTCATTGAATGAAACAGCTCTGGCCACCACATCGTTTCCAGAATGGTTAGTCTATTTACTTCTTATTTCTGTTATCTTTGGCACTAGGTATTTTTCCTTTTAGCTCCTCTTTGTATAATACTCATATTTGGTTCATGCGTAACTAACCTCCTTGTAAGATTTGTTTCTTCTCACCTATAGAGGCCATCAGACTCCAAATGGTCACGCAAATGGAGCCTCAGATGATGCATTCTTTTCAGCAGGGAAACTTAGATAGGCTTCTGAGAGAGACCTAACTGCCATTTTCCCAAACAATGTCCTCATCATCTTGAAGGAGTGAGAGCAGTCACCATTCCTATTCTAACAGCAGTTAGATGTACCTTTTTAGATGGGAGATTCATAGCGACAGGAGACAGACAGATTCCTAGGCATACAGGGATGGGTCCCTGGTGAAACCCAGCCATTGAGCCAAAGATAGTTTAAATCCTGAAAACTGAGCTGCTGGTTCCTGATAAGAGTCCATGACTGGAGTGAGAACTTTACTTGTCTGCCCACTCTTTCCCTTTTGGTTCTTTCTGAATAATGGTTCTTAACCAATTGAATGCTTCCTTTTCCCAGACTACCAACAGCCTGAGCCCCTCCTCATTCCAAACCTATAAAAACCCCAAACTCAGCCTTACAGATGGCTACTTGCTGTCAGTCCCATCTCACAGCTGAGAGCTTTCATTCTTTTACTCAATAAACTTCAAATCTGCCTTGCTCACCCCCCAGCGTCTGCATCCCTCATTCCTCTTGATCACATGACAAGAAGCCAGAACCCACTGAACTGCGGGGATGGGAGATCTATAACACTCCCCACATTAACTGAACTTCAAGAAATGGGAATAAAAGAGATTAAAACTCATTACCATTCACTGAGCTGTGGTAGTGAAGAGCCGTGATACTTCTAGAAGCCCAGACCCCTCAAGACTTCCCAAGCAAGAGCTGTGGAGTGAGTCCAGAGGGCCAAGTGAGGCCCCAGGCAGAGGACACGGCAGCTACAGAGATTTCCAGCTGGTGAAGTGACACTGAAGAAATTCTGTGTCAATGGCAGGAAAGAGTTAATTAACTCAGTAGGTATTGAATAAATATCTGTATGCAGGCATTGCACTGGGCACTGCACATAAAATAGTAAAAGAGATCTACATTTTCTCTTAAGAAACTTGAAATAAGAAATGAAGACAAAAAAAGAGAAATTATAATGTGAAATTTTGCTACTGTCGTTGAAGAGTCAAACTCTGTAAAGTATTTGAAGACATTTATTCTGAACCCAATATGAGTGACCATGGCCAGTGCCACAGCCTCAGGAGGTCCTGAGAACATGTGCCCAAGGTGGAGGGGTGTAGCTTGGTTTTATACATCTTAGAGAGACATGAGAATTTAATCAAATAATGTGAAGAAATACATTGGTTTGATCGAGAAAGGTGGGAGAATGTGAAATGTCGGGGGGGGCTTCCAGCTCACAGGTAGATTTAAAATGTTTCTAGTTGACAATTGATTAAGTTGATCTAAAGACCTGGAATCTAAAAGAAGACATGCCTTGGTTCAGATAAGAGGTTGTGGAGACCAAAGTTCTTATTCACCAAGTAAGCCTTCAGATAGCAGCTTCAGAGAGAATAGGTTGTAAAGTGTTTCTAATGAGACTTAAACTCTATGTTGATGTGAATACTGGAGGGTATGATGAGGCCTGTCTGGCCTCCCTTCCCATTATCATGGCCTGAGCCTGGGCCAGTCTCTCAGGTTACAGTTGCCCTGGCTGAGAAAGTCCATTCAGATGGTTGTGGGGGCCTTCAGTTTTTTTGTTTTTTTGAGATGGAATCTCACTCTGTTGCCCAGGCTGAATTGCAGTGGCAATCTCAGCTCACTGCAACCTCTGCCTCCCGGGTTCAAGTGATTCTTCTGCCTCAGCCTCCCAAGTAGCTGTGACTACAGGCATACACTGCTGCCACGCCTGGCTAATTTTTGTAGTTTTAATAGAGATGGGGCTTCACTATGTTGGCTAGACTTGTCTTGAACTCCTGACCTTGTGATCCACCCTTCTTGCCCTCCCAAAGTGCTTGGATTACAGGTGTGAGCCACTGTGCCCAGCCAGGGCCTTAGAACTTTAATTTTGGTTTACGTTGTCATAAGTAAGTGCAGGTGCTCTGGAATTTAAAAATTCCAAGTGAGCCTGTTTGGAAAATCTGGAATAACTTCTGGAGAAAGTGATGCCTCATCTAAGAAAATGAGTAGAACTGACCAAATTAGTTGATCAGTAAAAGTGTCCCGGGAGGAGATGATGATGCATTATCGAATGCTTGTATGCAAAGGAGAGACGCAGAGCTGGAATGCAAAATGTGTGGATGGAAATTTAATAAGCATTTATAAATTTAAGCAAGGAAGCAGGGGCTTTTTTTCTTTTTTTCTTTTTGAGATGGAGTCTCGCTCTGTAGCCCAGGCTTGAGTACAATGGCATGATCTCGGCTCACTGCAACCCCTGCCTCCCGGGTCCCGGTTCAAGCAATTCTCCTACCTCAGTCCCTCGAGTAGCTGGGATTACAGGAATACACCACCATGCCAGCTAATTTTTGTATTTTTAGTAGAGATGGCATTTCACCATGTTGGCCAGGCTGATCTTGAACTCCTGACCTCGTGATCCACCCACCTCAGCCTCCCAAAGTGCTGGGATTACAGGCGTAAGCCATCATGCCCAGCAAGCATGGGCTTTTGAATCAGAGTTTAATTACTTTTTTCATGCAAACAAATTGCTTTTTAAGGAAGAGAATGACATAATCGAATGGTATAGAAAGGTCCCTCTTTAAAATGGAGATGATGAAATCTGAGGCTAGGATTTGAGTTAGAGGCTAGCGCTGCGGGAGGTGAAGTGTGGTCTAGTTTTTACTGCATGGGTTAGAAGTATCCGTGGGTCACCCAAGTGGGGAAATTCAGTAACCAGTATCCATAGAGGTCTGGAAAATCTATATGATAAGAAAAAGATATATGTGAGAGAAATCAGCTTGAAAATAGTAATTTAGAGTATTTATATAGAAGAAATTAATAAAGAATGTATAGATGGTAAAAAGAATGAGGCCCAGAACAACAGTGATATTTACAGGACAGAAAAAGTGGTTCCTATAAGGAAGACTCAGAAAGATGGGCAAGAAAAAACAAGAGCAGCGTACCAAGAAATCCAGGCTGGAGAGCATTTCAAGAAGATGAGAGCAGTCATCTTTGCCACACTCTGCCAAGGAAGGTAAGAATAAAAATTGACACTTGGATTAAAAGATGAGGAGGTTTGAGAGTTGAAATAAGATGTGGAAGCCAGAATTTGCTGGAATAAGGAGAGAGGAAAGGGTGTTAAAATGCATAAAACACATAAAGACAACTGCATAAAGGACTCGGAATATAAATTGTAAGAGGTGGAGCAGCTAATGATTGAGATACAGAGTTGAGGGTTTTTAAGATAATGAAGATACGCTAATAAACATGAATTCCATGCTTATGTTATTCAATCACTGATAAGAGCTATTCAATTTCTAGGGAGAGAATGGAAAACACAGAGAGAGGAGGGGAAAGAGCAGGTGAGGGATGTCCCTGGGGGTGGGCGCAAGTGGATACTGGATCTAGAGACAAATAGGGACGACGACGAGCTTTAGACAGAAGAGAGGACACCTCTTGTATTGTGACATAGACAAAGGGAAAAAACTGCAGAAGATGGAAGCAGATATTTAAATTGGATAGCATGAACCAGAAGGATTTCTGATATTAATAGGTTGCATTTTCTCTAAGCTGTGTGCAGCAAGTGCAAGAGGACTTTGAGCAAAGTGCAGAAGTTTACTAGAAAAAAAATCAAAGCTGCTGCAGTCCAACGCCCAGTTGAAAGTGGATATCAAGTGATCTGGGCATCCGATGCAACAAAAACTGCCAGCATGGGAGCTCAGGCTATTGGAAGAGAATGCTCATAGTGCTGGACTAAAGTCTAAATAAGACTCCTAAAGGAAATGCAGGCAGGTGGAAGACTGACAAACCTGAAGAATAAAATAGAGAACAGGGAACTGGCGATCCTGAAAATCTAGACGAGCAACTTTACTAGGAAGGTTTTGTGAGGGATCTTAAAATGCAAGTGAAAATTTAATGAAAAACCACCATCTGGGAAAGTCTGGAAACCCAGAAGGTAGAATTTGACTGCATCAGAATTTGACCATATAAGAGACACCAGCCTGGTGGGAAGACTCAGGGGGAAAAGACGCTTGTGAGATTGTCTCCAAAATCTCCAACGACTGGTGGGGTGTGGATTCCAGGAGATGGATGAGAAGGAAGAATAGAAAGGATATGGTGTGTGCCTTAGCAAAGCCAGGGCTTTTCGTGTGTTTTGAGGAGTTTTGTTTAACTTTTTTAAGGAGTAATAGTCTGTATGTAGAAATCGGGCTGGAGGAAACTGGCAGTCTCTCCGGAATGTGAAAGAGGTGAATGTGAGGAGCAATGAGTAACTGTCTGGGGGAGCCCTCCAGGTGTAGCAGGGTCCCCATGGCACAGCCGAGGCAGGTGTTAAAAGCAGCATTAAGTCAAGAAGTCAAGATACCATGTGTTCAGCTTGGTAGTAAGACTTGTTTGGGCATAGGAAATTATTTGGAGATGGAGTTGGGTGATAGGACATTGAAAGAGGTGTGAGTAAGCAGAAAGAAGTGCAGGGGTGGAAATGTGGGGAATGAGAGGCAGCTGATGTGATGGTGGCTTAAGGATGTGCGTGTAGGCAAAGTGAGATTACAGTAGCGGCCCCCACGCTTTTTGGCACCATGGGCCGGTTTCATGGAAGACAATTTTTTTCACAGACCAGGAGGAAGTTGGGGGAGGATGATTAGGGGATGATTCAAGCACATTACATTTACTTTGCACTTTATTTCTATTATTATACACTGTAATACGCAATGAAATAATTATACAACTCACCATAATGTACGATCGGTGGGAGCTCTCAGCTTGCTTTTCTGCAACTAGATGGTCCTATCTGGGGATGATGGGAGGCAGGGACAGATTATCAGGCATTAGATTCTCATAAGGAGCATGCAACCTAGATCTCTCCCATGCACAGTTCGCAATCGGGTTTGTGCTCCTATGAGAATCTAATGCCACTGCTGATCTGAGATGGAGCTCAGGTAGTCGCAAGGTATAGGGAGCAGTTGTAAATACAGATGAAGCTTTGCTTGCTCACCTGCTGCCCACCTCCTGCTGTGTGGCCTGGTTTTTAACAGGCCATAGATGGGTACCAGGGTGTGGCCCAGGGGGTAGGGACCCCTGGATTAGAGGATAGCAAGGTCTCCAATGAGATTCCTAAAGTCCCCAAGTGAGTTCATGAGAGTGAGAGGGGGCACTCAGGACCCCGAGAGAAGTTAGTTAGCCTAGATTGACTGATCTTTCTCAAATATCCTCGTCCTAGGATGCAAGCCTGAACTGGAGTGTGGTTTTCTGGACTCTCAGAATTGTGGCCTCCAATGAAATGGACCATGGAATCTTTTAATGAAGACACATAGGCTGACTCTTCTTTTGAATTCCTGCTTCTCAAAGTTATTCCAAGTTCCCTTCTTCTGAGGGCAGGCTCTTACTTAGTGATATCCATGCCACCAGGCCAACATAAATTAACACATCAACAGAGAGGATGTGAGCCCAGAGTCATGATGAGAAGGTCATGATGGCCAAATGTGAAATGATACACTGCACCGCCGTGAGTGGTGAGATGGAACAGGGAAAGTGGTATCATTTCTTTTAAGAGGAGTGATCTGTTTCAGGAATTGGATGATAAATTCACTGGATGTAAGAACCAAGGAATAGGAGTGGAGAACTGACTGAAGATGTGGAGCTGAAAAGTGACCTCAGTGTCTCATTTTCCACCTGTTTCCATTTTCCAGTCCCTGTTCCACCACTGCATTCAGTTGCCCTCTTTTGACCTATCATTCATCTACTTTCTGTTACTGCCTTTTACAAACAAGCTATCTTAAGTGTACACATATATTAATTAAACTCCAAATTGTGCACCATAAATCCATGCAAGTTTTGTCAATCATAGCTCAAAAAAGTTGGAAAAAATGTAATTGACAAAACAAGCTATTTTTTTCACAGACTAATAAAACATGGAAAGTATTTCAGAGATCATTTAATAGAACATTACATTTTATACATGAGAATACTGAGTTAAAGGATGATTACATGAATGTCACACAGGGAGACATAGCCATAACCAAATGCTAACTTCCAACACAGTGGTTGTTTCAAAGGCAGTCTAAATATTTTATCACTTTAAGTGTAATATTCCCTGATAATCGAGTCACACTTATCTACCATGTTTTAAAATAAAATGTTGTCTATTTAAGGCAAATGAAAGCTATCAGTTAATTCTTTCAAAGTCTTTAGTCAGTAACCAAGTCTTGATAGATCGTTAGATCATTCTCTCAATACAAGGTATGGTGTATATGTGTATATGCATATGTGCATGTGTATGTTTTGGAGAGAAGAAGGAAATATGTTGGAAAAAAAAAGGGAAACATAGCTCATAAATGTAAAATAAATAGAGGACAAAGTCCCTAACCTCAAGGAACTTAGAATATTTTCAGGGAGATGAAATGTAAAATGACAGGACAATAACAAAACAATTTATCAAAATTACACAGAATATATTGAATACATAAGGTTGAAGACAATGAAAGGTCAAGGAGTGATTCTAAATAACATTGTTCCAAAAAGCAGTATAAAAATCACTGCTGAGAAACCATGCATCCAGTCGGTAGAAGCCACATATAAATTAATCACAGAAAACTTGAATGCAACTCATTCAATCTAACTTACTCTGGCATTATGCACCATTCTCATAGGCTTCGGGTCCAGTTTGAAGAGGAGAACAATACAGAGACTGTATGGCTTTCAGAATGAAATAGTGTCTGCCCTTAAACTGCATGGACTTAACATCATTAATATCATTTGACCTCATTATTCTTTGTGCTTTGGCTATTACTTATTCTCCAATAAAGACTTTGTGTAATATGAGACTCCTCCATCTAAACATTTTTTCCATTTATGTCATTCCTCCTAGACTAGATTGTTCTACAGTTTCAGCAATTCTTTTCCAAGTTTCCTTTGACTTTTCACTCACTTTGTGGGCTTTAAGGAGGCATCAAATATTTGCTTCCTATATTCTCAAATCTGCCCACAGCCCTCTTGTTGATCTTCATTATTTCCATTCCCTGCCCACCCCCTGCCCAGCTTCTATTTATTTCTCAGCTCTCTGCCACAACCCTACTCTGTCTATCTTAATATTTCTCTTCTGGGGTGGGCACAGTGGCTCACGCCTATAATCTCAGCACTTTGGAAAGCCAAGGTGGGAGGATCACCTGAGGTCAGGAGTTTGAGACCAGCCTGGCCAACATGGTAAAACCCTGTCTCTACTAAAAATACAAACATTTGCCAGGTATGGTGGCACCTGCCTATAGTCCCAGCCACCTGGGAGGCTTAGGCAGGAGAATCACTTCAACCTGGGAGGCGGAGGTTGCAGTGGGCTAAGATCATGTCATGTCACTCCAGCCTGAGCTGCAGGGCATGTAATAAACTTGCACGTTCTGCACATATACCCCAGAACTTAAAGTATAATAAAATTTTTTTTAAAAAAATTATCTTCTAATCTTATTTTGTCTCTCCGTTTCCTTGTCCCACCATTAGTCACCTCAATATTTTCCCCAGATTTATTAAAGTATAATTGCCAAACAAAAATTGCATATATTTATGGTATGCAATGTAATGTTTTGATATATGTATACATTGTAAAGACTAAACAAAGCCAATTAATATATTTAATACCTCACACACTTAGTATTGTTTTTTTGGTGAGAATTGAAGATATATTCTCTAGCAATTTTCAAGGATCCAATGCATTATTATAAACTATATTATTATTAACTATAGTCAGCAAGTGGTACAATAGGTCTCCAGAACGTATTCCTCCTGTCAAACAGAAACTTAATGCACTTTCACCAACATGTCTGATGACTCAGGTGGAAACGGCCTTAATTGCCTTCTAGTCACTGCTGCTCAGGTTGAGAACAGAGATGGTGGAATTAATATGGATTTATCAAATTCTTTTCTTTTCTAGAATAACAGGAAAATCTAGATTTTTTTCATATGAAATGCATTATTTTAATGTTTTACTGGAGTATAGTTGACATACTGTAAACAACAGATCCGATGTATACCATTTTATAAAATTAGAAATATGTATAAACAAGTGAAACTGTCACCACAGTCACAGGAAAGAGCATGTTCATTACTCCAGAGTTACCCTGTATGCCTTTAAAGGGGCCCTTTCTCTATCCTCCCGAGCCCCAGGTCCCCAAGAAACCATTGCTTTATTTTCTTTCACTATTGAATTATTTTCCTCCTCTAGAATCTGAATGTATTTAACTCTTGTCTGATTTATTTCATATAATATAATTATTTTGAGATTCTCTTTTGCAATGTATGTGAATAGTTCGTTCGGTTTATTGCTGAGTCGTATTCTGTAAAATGAATGTACCACAGTTAGTCTATTGTTGTTAATTGCCCTATGGGCTTTTGGCTTTTACAATTAAAGCTGCTATGACCATGATTTTATAGGCTTTTGTATGAATATATACTTTCATTTCTCTTGACTTCAAATCTAAAAGTGCGATGCCTTCCTCACAGAATATATGTTTATCTTTTTAAGTAGCTGCTGTACTGTGTTTTAAAGTGTTTGTGCCATTTTATGTTTCTAACAGCAATATAAAATAGTTGCAGTTGTTAAACATCTTTTCCTAAAACTTCCATGGTGGTTGCTTCTAATGTTTGCCATTTGAATAGGTGTGTATTAGTACCTCACTGTGTTTTAACTAACATTCCTCTACTGACTCATGGTTTTGAACATTTTTTCATGTGTTTATTTGCAACCCACAAAGCTTCTTAAGTAAACGTAAATTCCTATATTTTTGTCTGTATATTAAACGTTAGAACTTCATTCACTTTTCAGAGATGTCAGGACTTATTTTTTTAATGGGGTAATAGAAGAATATTTTATCAAATTTTTGTGCTTGTCACAATGTAAAGGTACAGATGCTGTATACTTGTAAATTTCTTCTGTACTGTTAGTGTATTCTCCATCTCTTTAAGCCTACACGTTCAAACAGTGAATCATGCTCTGGAAAAAAATAAAAGAATAATAAAAATTGTACATTCTAGTCCTAGGCTTACAAGTGTGCAGACAGACATGTTCAAAGATATTTACTCTAGCATTTTTCTAGCAAAAAATGCGAAAACAAATGTCTCTCAATAGAGCACTAGTTAACTGTATCACAGAGAATTCACATAGAAGAGTACTATGCAGTATGGAAAAGATGGAGGTAGATTTGCATGTGCTGCTGTGAATAATTTTCAAGCACACCCTGAGAATTATAGGCCAAGGACTTTCATGTTTGTGTTGAACAGTGCTGCCTCTACAGTTAAAACTGGTGGCACTGTGGCCAGGTGTGATTACTTTTATTTCGTATTTATACCTTCCCTAAATATTTAGGTAGGGCAATCAGATTTTAAATATGTATATCATTTTGGGTAAGAAGTAATCTTGAAATTCATGAATGTTAAATAGACAAAGTCAATATTTTAGTGGTCTATTAAACACATTACGGTGTTATCTTTTTGTTTTATAAAATAATTTATACCACTGCAGTGTTATTGTTATAAATCACTAACTAGTGTAGTTCTGTAAAGAGGCCACAGGGCCAGAAGTCAGAAGCCCTAAGCTCTCACTATAGTCTGCTTGGCCAAATTATTTAAAATTAAGTCTTGGTTTAATAATACAAAGGGTGTGAAAGCAGACAAGACTGCAGATTGTAAAATTGACCCAACTGAAGAGTAGTAAAACATGAAGATATTTCTCAGAAACTACAGGGTAGTTTTTCAGAGTCTCTCAGGACTTTGTATAGTTTTTGATTGTTGTTGTTGTTGGTAGTGAATTTTTAATTTATTGGAGGTTTGCTGTTTTGTTTCATATTTTTCCTGTGGAGGAAGAAGAAAAGCTTATGTCACATCTGGAAAAGGGTCAGCCCTACTTCTGAGAGTCCCAGGAAAAAAGTAAGCAGAGATGCCTGTGATGGGGTTCAATGCTGCAGTCTCTGGTATGAGGCACAAACTTCACTTTCCCTGGATTCCCTCTCATGAAATTTTCAGGTAACCCTCTTTAACTCTCTTCATCTAAACCCAGGCCTTTCCATCCATACATGTGTCACTTATTATATAATACTTTGTGATTCTTTTATTATGATTGCGGTGTGTGTGTGTATGAGCTTGCTTATTTGTGCAGTTTTAATTTTGTTGCACTCTTAAATGGTTTTAACTCTTTATTTTATGTAATACTAGAGTGATTTCATTTCAAATTTTACTTAAAAATGAGAACCAAGAACTGACATTCAAATGGAGCAATGAAAAGGAGGGTCTGTGTAACAGAGAGAAGATTTTTTTTTGAATTTCAAGGCAGATCCTTTGAAATAACCCAGTCAAACAAACAAATAAACAAAATACTAAAGAAGAAATATTGGACAAAGCCTATATGACATATGGAACACCATAAAATGACCAAATATTTAAATTTTCAGAGTTTCAAAAGAACAGGTGGTTAAAGACAGAAAATCTATGTAAAAAAAGATAATAGCTGAAAACTTCCCAAGTCTTGCAAGAAATACACACCTTTAGGAACAGGAAGCTCAAAGTTCCTCCAGTAGATTCAATGATAAAAGGTCTTCTCCAAGTTACATCATAGTCAAATTGTCAAAAGTCAGAGATTATTCCAAAAACAGCAAGAAATAAGCATCAATTAAACTATAAGGGAATCCCTATTAGAATAATAGCAGATTTATCAGTATAAATCTAACAGGCCAGGAGAGAATAAGATGGTATGTTCAAAGTGCTGAAAGATTAAAATAAAATCCTGCTAGTTCAGAATACTATCTCCAGTAAAGTTATCCCTGAAAAATTAAAAAGAAATATAGTGTTCCCCAGATAAGCAAAAAAAATGGAGGGCTTTCTTTACCACTAACTTGGCCTACAAGAAATGCATAAGGGAGAACTACATCTGGAAACAAAAGCATTAAATCTACCTTCATGAAAACACACAAAAGTATAACAATCATTGGTAGAGCAAATACATAAATTTGGAAGAGAATGGAGTCAAATGTTACCACCACAGAAAACTACGAAACTGCAATAATGAGCAACAGGAGAGAAAAAAAAGAAACAAAGAATATATAAAAAATAACAAAAAGTGGTTAACAAATTGACAAAATTAAGTCTTCATCTATTAATAGTAATTTTAAATATAACTGGATTAAATTCTTCACTTGAAAAGTGCAGACAGGCTGAAAGCATTGAAAAAAAATGACCCAATTATGTGTTTCCTATAAGAAACTGACTTCACCTCTAAAGACACATGTAGGCTAAAAGTGAAGGAATGGAAAAAGATAGTCCTCAAACATGGAAACCCAAATGAGCAGGAATAGCCATACTTACATCAGATAAAATAGGCTTCAAGTAAAAAAACTATAAATAAAGACAATGAAGTGATGAATGATAAGGGATCTATTTGGGAAAATATAACAACTCTAAATATACATGCACCCAATACTAGAGCACCAGATCTAATAAAGCAAATAATATTAAATCTAAAAAGAGAGAGAGAGACTCCAATACAATAATAAATGAATGACTTCAACACCACACTGTCAGCTTTAGAAAGACCCTCTAGACAGAAAATCAACAAAGATACATTAGATTCAAACTGCATTTTAGACCAAATGGACCTAACAGTTACAGAACATTTTATCCACAGATGCAGAATATGCTTTTTTCTCATTGGTACATGGAACATTCTGAAGGATAGACCATATGTTAGCCCACAAAGCAAATCTCAACAAACTTTTAACAATTGAAATCATATCAAATATCTTCTCAGATCATAATTGAATAACACTAAAAATGAACTACAAGAAGAACACTAGATATTAATAACAAGAGAAAATGTAAAAATGTATTTTTCCATTTGACTTGGAAAATATATAAAAACATGGAAGTTAAATAAAATGCTCCTGAATGACCATTGGATCAATACAGAAATTAAGAAGAAAATAAAAAAACATTTATTGAAACAATGAAGGTTGAGACACAACAAACCAAATGCAACAGTAAATGCACGGCTAAGAGGAAAGTTTGTAGCAATAAATGCCTGAGTCAAAAAATCAGAAAGATTTAAAATAAATAACCTAATAGTGCATCTCAAGGGACTACAAAACATAGAACAAGTTAAATCCAAAATTAGTAAAAGGAAAGAAATAATAAAATTGTAACAGACTAAACATTCTTATGGCTATAAAACAGTACATAAAAGTCAACATTGCTTCATGATAAAAACTCTCAAAAAAATCAGTATAGAAGAAACATGTCTCAACACAATAAAAGCCATAGATAACAAACCCCCAGCTAATATTATACAACATTGAGAATAATTAAATGCCTTTCATCAAAGAACTGGAGCAATACAGGAGTGCCTGCTTTCACCACTCTTATTCAACACAGTACTGGAAGTGTAAGCTAAAGCAATTAGGCAAGAGAAATAAAGAAAAGGCATTTAAATTAGAAAAGAGAAAATAAAATTGCTCTTCCATGGAGATGACATTATCTTATACACAGAAAAGACTAAAAATTTCACTAAAAATACTCAGAACTGAGGAAAAAATTCATAGAAATCTGCATGCAACCATCAGTAGCTACACCTTCACTACTCTTATCCAACAGAGTAATGAACTAGCTGAAAAAAAAGTCAATAAAGTAATTCCATTTGCAATAGCTACAAAAAATACTGTAGGAATAAATTTAACTGAGGAGGTAAAAGACCTCTATGACAAAAACTACAAAACAACAATGAAAAAAAAAATGGAAAAGAATACAAACAAATAGAAAGACATCCCTTTCTCATTGATTAGAACAATTCATATTGTTAAAATGACTGTACTGCAGATTAAATGCAATCTTTTTTGAAACACCAATGACAGTCTTCACAGAAATAGGAAAAAAGTCTATAATTTTTCTATGGAACTACAAAAGTCCCCAAATATCTAAAGCAATATTGAACAAAAAGAACAAAGCTGACAGTATTACACTACTTGACTTTAAAAATATATTACAAGCCTACAGTAGCCAAAACAGCATTGTATTGGTGTAAAAATGCACACATAGATCAATAGAACAAACTACAGAACCCAGAAGTGAATCTGCATATTTACAGGCAACTGATTTTCAAGAAAGGGGCAAGAACATGCATTAGAGAGTGAATACCCTCTTCAGTAAATGGTGCTGGGAAAGCTGGATATCCATAGGCAATAAAATGAAAGTAGATTTCTATCTCTCATCACATACAAAATATTAACTTAAAAGAGATTGAAGACTTAAATGTAAGACCAAAAGCTACAAAACTACTATTAGAAAAGATAAAGTAAATGTGTCATGACATTGATCTGGGGAAAGAAATTTTGGGTAAAAATCTAAAAGTACAGGCAGCCAAAGCAAAAGTAGACAAATGGGATTATATTAAAGTAAAAAGCTTCCACAACAAAGGAAACTATCAATGGAGTGAAGAGACCACCTACAGAATGGAAATGAATATTTGGAAATTCTTAATCTGTTGAGGGGTTAATATTCAGGATATATAAGAAATTCAATAGGAAAAGAAAAAAAAACTTTATTAAAGAATAAGCAAAAGACATAAGTAAATATTTCTCAAAAGAAAACATGCAAATGTCCAACAGAAATGCTGGACATCACTAATCACCACAGAAATGCAAGCCAAAACCCCGCAAGATACCATCTCACTCCAGTTAGAATGGCTATTATCAAAAAGACCAAAAAAAAAAAAAAATTCTGGCATGGATATGGAGAAATGGGAACCCTAATGCACTGTTGGTGGGAATGTAAATTCTGCAGGTGGTTGAATCTACGGAGGGAGAAGCACGGATATGGAGGATGACTGTATACATATATAATGAATTAATATTGTAGATATGGGCAGTGGCTTGATTGTAGAAACATTTGAATATTAACCTCTTGTAATGAAGTGCCTAAACATGCATATGTCTCTCTCACAACAAGATACTTTTTTCTCTAGTCAACATGGTTAAGAAATACATTTTTTAATTTTTCAGATGATATACACAAGTGGAGTGTATTCTAGGTCTTTTTGGGGGTGTTATGCAATGTCATTAATCATCAGGGAAATGTAAATTAAAGCCACCTCTCAACAATATGTTGAAGAGATAGCTGCACGCCAATGTTCACTGTGGCATTATTCACAATAGTGAAGCTATGGAGGCAACCTAAGTATCCATGGATGGGTGAACTGATGAAGAAAATGTGGTATATACACAATGAAATACTACTCAGCCTTGAGACTGAAGGAAATTCTTCCATCTGCAACAACATAGGTGAACTTGGGGAACATTACATTAAGCGAAGTCAGCCAGGCACAGGAAGACAAATACTGCATGATCTTACTTACATGTGGAAGCTAAAAATGTCAAACTCATAGAAGCAGAGAGTAGAGTGGTGACTGCCAGGGGCTGGGGTAAAGTTGGGGAGGAATGAGGTATAACCACCCAATGGATTCTTTTTGCTTGCTTCTCAAACTGTGCCAATTTATCAAAAGAGGAGTGATATAGTTTGGTTGTGTCCCCACCCAAATTTCATCTTGAATTATAGCTCATACAATTCCCACATGTCATGGAAGGCACCTGATGGGAGGTAACTGAATCAGGCCTGCAAGTATTTCCTGTGCTCTTCTCATGAGAGTGAATAAGTCTCACAATATCTGATGGTTTTAGAAAGGGGAGTTTCCCTGCACAAGCTCTCTTCTCTTGCCTGCCACCAAGTAAGATGTGTCTTTCACCTGCTACCATGATTGTGAGGCCTCTCCTGCCATGTGGAACTGTGAGTCCAATAAACCTCTTTCTTTTGTAAATGGCTCAGTCTGGGATATGTCTTTATCAGCAGTAGCGTGAAACCAGACTAATACAAGGGGAATTACAATAGAGAAGAGCTTAATACACATAGAGCTGGCTAAAAGGGAGACTGGAGTTTTATTATTACTCAAATCAGCCTCCCTGAAAATTTGGAGGCTGGCTTTTTTAAAAGATAGTTTAGCAGGCAGGTGGCTAAGGAGTGGGGAATGCCAATTGGTTGGTTTGGGATAAGATCACAGGGAGTTGAAGCTGTCTTGTTGCTCTCAGTCAGTTCCTGGTGGGTGCCACAAGACTCCATGAGCCAGTTTACTGGTCTGGGTGGTGCCAGCTGATTCATCAGAATGCAGGGTCTGAAAAATTTCAAACACCAATCTTACATCTTACAATAGGGATGCTGTCCATGGGAGGAATCATGGAGGTAAGGAATCTTACGGCCTCTGGCTGCATGACGCCTGAACCATAATTTCTAATCTTATGGCTAATTTGTTAGCTTTACAAGGACAGTCTGGTTGTCAACCAAGGAGGAGGTTTGTTTCAGGGTGGGGCTATTATCACCATTGTTTTAAAGTTAAACTATAAATTAAATTCCTCCCAAAGTTAGTTTGACCTACTCTCAGGAATAAACAAGGGTGGCTTGGAGGTTAAAGGGAAGGTAAAGTTGGTTAGGTCAGACCTATGTGTGTGTGTGAAAGACAGAGAGAGAGGGAGAGCCCTCTCTTCATGGTCTTCCTCAGCTCCATTTGCCAGAGTTTGACACAAGGGACTGCATTTTGAATCCTACAATTTTCACAGATTACATATATTTTAAGAAAGTTTCTATTTAATCTAGATGAGCTTTCACTTTCAGGGGTTCTGTGACAATTTGTAAATGTAATCTGTTTCCATTTAAATCTTAGTTGTTTATTATTAGCATTGTTTCAAACATAGCTACATAATATTCTTAATTAATCATTTACTTACCTAAGGTTTTCCAAATAATTTTAATGTGTTACCTTTTCTCTGTGCTTATTCTCTGCAACCAATACCTTACGATTCTTTTTCTTTTTCTTTTTATAGAGATCTAAAGAAAGGGAAATAATACAATACATTTATGTGCCTATAGTAACATTTTGGTCAAAGACCACACATATGAGGGTGGTCCCATAAGATTATAATTCCATGTTTTTACTGTACCTTTTCTATGGTTAGATCCACAAATACCATTGTGTTACAGTTGGCTATAGTACTCCATACAGTAACATTCAGTACAGGTTTGGAACCTAGCAGAAATAGACTTTTCCATATAGCCAATGTGTGTAGTAAGCTCTACCATCTAGGTGTTCATAAGTATACTCTATTATGTCTGCACAAGGACAAAATTGCCTAAAGACACATTTCTCAGAATGCATCTCCGTCATTAGATGACCCATGACTATATAGTATTATAATCAAAATGAATCAATAGTTGACTAAAACTAAGACTTTTTAAAAAATTATTAAGTTGTTCAAGCTCAACTAATCTCCACGAAAGAAAAGGGTGTTATATACCTTTCCTTAAGGAACTGTAGTGGCTTTTGTAAAACAGCACTCTTCAGAAAAACAATTTCATTCCATAATGGTTAAGCCAGTGGCCCTCAGCACAACGTACCTTAGGGGTGGGCTCCCTGCTTCAGCTGCAGTAACTTATTAACTCATGATTCTTCCACATTGAGAAAGGAGGTGAAGAATCAAAATTTCCAAAATTGAACTCCCATCTGGCTCTGATATAACTTCCCAAGTGATATCTCCAATCTCCCCCATCTCTTAGCCTTGCCAAAATCAACAGTTTGCACATTCCTTAGGCAAATCTATATATTACTCTCCTAATATTCCCATACATATATGGCACATGTACCCCAGAACTTAAAGTATAATTAACAAAAAAGAAAAGGAAGCTATTTTAAGAATTTGCTTAAATTGTTTTGAGAAAATAAAAATTGCTTGCATTACTTATTTAAATTGTCTATATCAATTGTATTACTCATTAAATATAGATTGATGTTTGCTGACACATTCAATAAATATTCAAGAAATGTTAATAAATAAATAAAAATGAAGAAGATTAATCTCAGCTCTCCAGTTGCTCAGGTTACTACTGGAGGATGAGAGGTTAAAAAATACATGTTGCCCTAGCATGTAATCTGTGTGACCAACAGAAATGTATGAAGTGTGAGCTGAGGACAAATTTGTGGGAGGCAGTACTGGATGGCCCAGGGTGCCAGGGATGTGAACAATATTGGTCTATACCAATTTTCCCAGAGTGACCATTAAGTAGCTATTAATAATATCCCTTTCACAAGCGTCCTGATTAGTAAAATCATATGATTACATTATCCATAATAGAGAAGATTATTACCTTTAATTTCAGACATATTCTGCTTTGAACACTTATGATTTTACTTACTCAATACATGATCTTGAGCAAGTTATTGAACGAGGGCTCCTGTATGGCAGAGGCATCTGACAGCCGTAAGTGAAGCACACCCTGAGAATGACTCTGTGGTCTAAGATGAGTATCAGTACAAAGTCTTAGCTAAAGAATCCAGGATTGGCCAATCTAGAACTCCACTCCTTATCTATAAATACAAAGCCCTGACCCATCCCATGGACACAGGCCATGTAGGTGATCAAGGCTCTTTGTTTTGGATTATATGAAGGTAGCTAGGTGAAGGATGCTATGTGAAAATGTTCTGTATATTGCATGCTTTTAACCAACAGCAATGGTGTTCCTGTCCAGCCCACCACCACTAGACTGCCCTGTTTGGAAGTCTCCCCATTAAAACCTGTCTCCCATCCACTGGGTCCTTTCTGTAGCCTCTTGGACATATTATTCCTACTGGAGTTGACAGGGGGTCTGGCATGACATCTCCATTTTCTGATCTTAAAACAAAATAACATACCTGCCTCATATGATTGTTATGAATGATCAGTGAGATGGTATAAAACTTTAAATTTATATTATGAAATCTTCTATATTAATAAGTGGTAGCTGTTTTATGAAAGGACATTATAGATATCCACAGAAGTAACTTGTATGGATTTTATGTATAAAAGTTAGTGAATAATAAGATGAGTAGCACAAACATCAAAAATATAAATCCATTTGCTGCCCTCAAATTTATATTTGTTTAGCATTCTTACTTTTATTTAAATTCTAGCAGATATGCAAAGCAAGCACTAGGAAAAGTCAGGGCTTCTCAAAATTCAGTACTTCAGTTTCTCCAAAATAAAGTTTTCACGTTACTAGCAGTAACTTTTACCATTATAGTGAATTATAAGAGAAAAAGAAGGACCTATGTCTTATTTTATTTTTGCCTTTACCTTCAGTATCACCAGGTATGTTGTAATTACTCAGTTAATTTTTAAATAGCAAGGTAGGGGGGATAGTGGAGGGATAACATTAGGAGAAATACCTAATGTAGGTGACGGGGGGATGGATGCAGCAAACCACCATGGCATGTATATACATATGTAACAATCCTACATGACCTTCAAATGCACCCTGGAACTTGAAGTATAATTTTAAAAATAACATAAAAAATAAAAAATTAATTAATTAATTAACTCAGATAATTGAGAACAGAAGATCAACTATGTATGTGAGAAATGCTTTCTAAGTACAACACTCATAAGCATCATCTGAAGTCTAAGAAATGTCCCATCCCCTCACAGTACTGCCTATCCCAATCTCCTCCCACTCTTACATTCATGGGATTAAGTGTTGCTAGAAAAACATATTCGTAAAGGCTCAGATTGCTCATTACTATTTATCCAGGTATGGTTAGGGATTGCATGTGCTATGCCTTCTCAGCATCTTACAAACGTTTAATACAGCATTTTCAAATTGCATTTTAAATGTTGCTGCTTTCTTCTGAGTATCATACTATAAGCTCCTCAAAGAATGGCATTAGGTTTAGTTAATATTTTTATGCCCAGCAAATAGCACATTGCCAGTTCATCATAGGTGTGAAATAAAATACAAATGAATATATGAAAAAGTGTATCAGTAATTGCTTAGTGACATTTGAAAGTGTGCCCTAAAATTTCACATCACAAGAAATAGGCCCACATGGGATTCAAAGGTGCTCGATTAAGGATTCCTATTGTCTCCATAAGATTTCTGGCCTCCCAGATGCAAATAGCATGATCTACCTATTGTAGGTTAAATTTCAGGTACAATTATACACAATGGTCTGTTGAGCCCTGTAAAGTTGACTCTAAAATGAACTTTTTGGCTGACTCAACTCTGTTCAGTGGGACGACTGAGAAGGATCGCCTCTGGCACCAACTCCTTTAACACTAATTATCAGATGTACACCAGATTAAATTCAGAATAGAGTGGCCAGGTCAGGCAATCTACTTAAACTTTAATAGAAGTTAATTATTCATTGATCAAACTCATTATATCTAATTAAAGTTTTCCTGCATGAGAAAATACAAAGTAATATGGTCTATGTTCCACTCCCTGGAGGAGAGTACCTGATGAAAAAAAAAAAAAAAAAGGGAAAATGGTGAATTTGTGTGATATAAATACACATTTGACAACTGAATTATCAACTTCAGGCATAATCCATTTAGGTGACATTGCTATGTAATTATGGTTTCCAAAATGCTTCCAGAATTCGGTAACTTTTGGAGCCAGAAGAACGTAGCCTGTCCAGGAACAAAGCCTATGGATGCTTAAATATGCTTAAATGAAATCTCAGGGACTGAATTTTATGGAGGTAACTATTTCAGTTTCACGAAGCATAATTAATTGTGCTCTTCACCATAAATATTTATGGCAATAAAAATCTAAAATCTTGAGGCTTAGTGTGGAACTGCCATTTTATAATCTATTTTTATGCCATTCTCTCTGAAAGCCCACAAAATGGCAGCATTTTCTATGGAGTGGTAAAGATTGGATGCTTTTTGCTGGAAAAAGAACATATGTTTATTCTAAAAAAAGTTTCCTGTGCATTTTACTTTTAACTGTCATCAGTTACAATATGCTGCTTGAAATATGTTGCTTTCTTTTATGGAGTGTTTTCTAATATTGAACATATTTCACAGTGGTAGATTTTTGCTTTGGGGATATAATTTCTTATCTAAAGGCATATCTTTGAATTTTGTGTTCTTTTATGATAGCAAGATTGACAGTTTTATTTCCTAATACCATGCATCCTTCATTAAAACCACTGTGTAAAAATGTCTATTGCCATAAATAACCCATTATAAATAAATTTCATATGAGTCCTAAGTTTCCAAGGCTAAATGTTAAATCTCTTTTTAAATCCATAAAATGCTTTCCAACTTTGTTATCAGTTTTATTCATCATGATTGCTATTAATCTAAGATTTGAGATGCAATGTTCATATTCAGTATACAAAATGTCCCCACCCCCTGAACCTATAAATATAGCAAGTGGGTGTGCCCTACATGCATGCTTTACTTTGTCTTGGGGAAAATAATATATTATTTCTTTAAATCAATTTTTTAGATGGGATTTAGGCAGAACAGGACCTCCTTATGTTCACACATTACTGATTTGGGTATTGCATATATTTCACATAGTTTCCTAGAATTAAACTGCATTATAATTGTCTGTTTATGTTTATCTCCCCACCAAACTGTAAGATGTGTTTTACTTTCTTTGCACCCAGAAACTAACAAAACTATCTGTGCATAGAAAGCTTTCAGTGTTCGTTGAATAAGTAAAATAACAAATGAATGGATAGATGGATGGATGGATGAATCGATGGATGGATGGACAGACGGACAGACGGATGGATGGAAGGATGGACAGATGGATGGATGGATGGACAGACCATGGATGGATGGATGGATGGATGGCAGGGCAGATGGATGAATAGATAAATTGGTGGGTGGATGAATGAATAAGTGCATGAAGTTTCCACAACATGCTGCCTGAGACCATTTGCACGTTAACTGACAGAGATAATGGGCCATCCAGTCCTATTCTCTTTCTAAATGTAAGTAATAGCCTAAAATTAACTTTTAAAGGATGTGGCCTTATGTGCTACTTGAAAACTTCAGGATTTCTTCAGAAATCTTCCTTGAGCAATACAAAACGCTTTCCCTGGAGGAGACAAATGGCCATGGTTGTTTCTCCTAAGGAATTTTATAATCTTGAAGACAAGTAAATTTCCTTTACATAAGCACAAATTGCAATGCCAGAGAGTCATTAGCATTTTTTTGACATTGGTATCTAAATACACCAGAACTGGACAGATGAGGCTAATTACTTGAGGTTAAGAAAATGTCAAGTTGAGGTCTTTCAAATGCTTCTGAGCCACACAAGACATACGGTTTCAAACACACACAGAGGAAGATGTAGATCAAATCAATTAGCTCTCAGGTAGCCAATCTACGGTCTGAAATCGCTTCTGCTTATGGATGTAGACTGCACTACCTTAATGCCTTTCCTAAGCAGTTATTTCTTCTTCGCTGACCTCCAGATAAAAAGAAAACAGCTTTCAAATTGATATCAATGAGCCACAGTCTGCCTTATTTTATCATTAGCTCATTTTAAAGTTCCTTTCACCAGGGAACATAGACAACCCCACCTTAGAATCCAGCCTGAGCTGCCTCCTGAAGAAGCTAAGCAGGAATGATGTACAGTATTTTTCCCCCTTTTGAAAGCCAATAAACCTTATTTTGAAATAGTTTCAGCTTCTCTATAGGCAGCATTAGGGAAAATATTTCATTTTATAACTTTTTAAAAGACAAAAATAGTATTAATTTTTAATGATTTAGTAAAGGAAAGGAAAAGGATTTTCTTAACTAGAAAAAGGATTCAGTATTTAGGCTTTAAGGAAGAAGCACGAGTGGGTAATGGCATGAAAGCCTCATCCTATCACGAGAATTGGCAATCAGTGCCCAATTTTGGAAGAAGTAAAGGCACAATAATTGGCAGCCACTGCAGATATTTTTCTTTGCCAGCTAACATCTCATGTATCTTTCGTTAAATGGATTAAAGCCAGCTGCTGTACATCCAAAAACAGAGCTTTTTCACACGGAGAAGCAGAATGGTAATAGAGATGTTTACTCAGTATAAAAGAGACATGCACCGCACTCCTGTTTATCACTAACATTTAGAAAATGGTTCTTGTTATTAAAATTAACTAAGATTGACCTTTCAGGAATTTTAAAATAATTAACATATGAACACAAATACACTCTAACATGAGGCACAGTGTTTTGACAAGTTTGGGAGGTGTCCAAAAAGCCCATTGGGTGGTGCCCACGGGCACACGTGGAGAGGTGAGCACTGCCTCCCATCAGGCCCTATGCAGGCGCAGGTGAAGGTCTATTTTCACCACTATTTTCACTGCAGCCACTATTTTCACTAAGGATCCTTCTGGACATCCACCTCATCCCTAAAAATACCAGCATCTCCACTTTCAAGGGTGTGAGGGTTTAGATTATATTTTCACTGACTCTTAAAACTTCTTTGAGGCTGCTTTTTAGATAAGTTCTTTTCTTTTTAGCTTGTTCCCTGGTTTTAAATAAATGTAGTGCTTGCATTCCCTACGCATTCCCCACTCCTCCCAAGCATTACTCCAAGCTCAGAATATCCCCTGTATGATATTCTTTGCTGGGAAATCCATGGACATGTTTGAAATAGTTGTTGAAAAGGAGGATTCCACTGACATTGTAGATGCTACAGGGTAAACTGAGGCAAAATTGCTAAATATTTTGCTGGTACAGGTCAAACAGCTCTTTCAACAGCCAGAGATCATCCCTGTAAATAATCTGCTGTTCTTCCATTCCAGGTCATCTCATTCCATAAAGCAACAAAAAAGCGGAACAGAATATAACTCCATCGTGTCTTATGTGTTAAATGTGCTTTTAAAAACGCAGTACACTTGGAAGCAGGTGCTTCATACAGCCTAAAGCTGTCCTTTCATATTATCAAGAAAATCTTATCACAGGTTTGACTGACACCCTTAATTGGCCATAATTATACTGTTGCTTTCTGATACACACCAAGATTTTAATTATTTTAAATAATTTTGAGGAAACTGTCATGATATGGCAAGGTCATTAGCATGTTATTCTTCCTAAACTCTTATTAGCCTTAACACAGTTAAAGACTCACGTGTTCTGGTCTTTTCATGACAGCCCATGCTCAGGTAACTTTCCACTCTGGCAGCTGTTTCTGTCTTCATAGTATGTTCTCTGTTTCACCATGAAACTTTGACAATACTCAGCCCTAAGACCTCAGTCTTTCTCTTCTCACCCTATGCTTTCATGGCCCAAACTTCTCCCTCCATAAACCTGTTCCCTCAATGCCCTCATCAAAGTAGAAGAATCCTCTGTCCACCCAGGTGCTTGTGTAAGAAACTAGGTAGCCAGCAACAACATTCCCTCTAAGTTCAAAAACCAATAGATGTTTTTTTCAGACCTGTCCACACTCTACCAACTTCTCATTAGCCCCGTGCACAGCTCTACCTTACATCCTAATCCTCTCACCTGGATTATGACCATGGCGCCCAAATGACTTTCTGCAGCCGCTCCTGCTCTCCTGAACCTCTTCCCTGGATGGCATCCTCTCACTTGGCTGACTACCTTCCTTGATAGCATTGTTCACACTAGCATAAAATTTTCCGGAAACCAGACATTGCAGCTTGATTCTACTCATTGTGAATAGCTTGTATGTGTCAGGGGCATTCATCCAATATGATCTCCAAGTCACCTGCCTATTCAAGTTTCTTTCACTCAGCTAATTGCACCTTTCCCGGCACCCTGACCATGTGTGTTGTGCAGCTCAACTCTTTTGGTACATCCCTTTAAGCAATGCTATTGCATAATAATTGTCAATGATATGTCATAATATAAAACAAATATGACATTAATAGAATGCATTTGATCCTGAAAACTTCCTACCCCACCAAAATTCCATAATTTTTCATTCTTTCACACCACTCACAGTGGATGAAAAGGCAGGAGGATTCAGATCACGTCTTCCCAATTGGACTTTCCTTTTTCTCTTTTTGGTTTTTTTGTTTGTTTGTTTGCTTGTTTTGTTTTGTTTTAATGTGAAAGCATTGTATCATTCTTATTAGCAGCATTTTTTTCTCTTTTTCAGGTATAAAAAATAACAATGTATCTTGCAATCAATGGAGTGTTACATAACAATTAAATATTGTAAATGACCAGGTTTTAAAATTATTATCCTCCTATTCTAAATACTACAACTTACTCTCGTAACAAGAAGTACATCTTCCCATAACATTCAGTATCATTACTGTATATCAGAAAGTTAAAAATACTTCCATGATGCCATCTCATACCCAACCATATACAAATCCCAAGAATGTCTTGTATAGTTTGTTTGTCCTTAACTAGAATTCAATTAATTCACATGTATTGTATTTGACTATAAATGGTGATATGATTATATCAAGTACAGTTATTTTATATTATTATATTACCACTTATATTATTATAATATTATTAACACTATGTAATTGCTACTCAGTAGAAACAATTATTTTAATAAAACTATCATTTTATAGGCATTCTGATTGACTTCACTTTGACTCTATTTTTATCTTTTGGGCCTCTTTTTAAAAACAACTTTATTGAACCATATTTTACATATCAGAAAATTCATCTATTTCAAGTATACAATTCAATGACTGTTAGTAACTTTACCAAGTGGAATTGTTTACTTGGGAGGGATCAACACCTGATCTAAAGCTGGATTTAGATCGGTGAGGGGTTCAGTATGACTAAACTCTATGCCCCAACACATGCTATAATATCAAGGTTTGGGCTTTAGACAGATAGGTAGAGTTAGAGACATAGACAGAGATGATAGAGACAGAGATGGAGATGGAGACAGAGACAGAGATACAGATAGAGATAGAGTATTAGGGTTCTCTAGAAAGAACTAATAGGATATATATATATATATATATATATATATATATATTCTAGATAGACTCTGTCTTTCTAGAAACCCATATATATATACACACACATATATATATACACATATATATATACACATACATATATATATACACATATATATACACACACACATATATATATACACATATATATACACATATATATGTGTGTATATATACATATATATGTGTGTGTATATATATATATATATATGAGTTTATTAAGAAGTATTGACTCACATGATAACAAAGTGAAGTCCCACAATAGGCTGTCGGCAAGTTGAGGAGCAAGAAAGCCAGTCCGAACCCCAAAACCTCAAAAGTAGGGAAGCCAACAGCGCAGCCTTCAGTCTGCGTCTGAAGGCCTGAGAGCCCCTGGCAAACCACTGGTATAAGTCCAAGAGTCCAAAAGCTGAAGAACTTAAAGGATAATGTTCGAGGGCAGGAAGCACCCAGCATAGGAGAAAGATGGAGGCCAGAAGGCTCCGCAAGTCTACTCCTTCCATGTTGTTCTTCCAGCTTTTATTCTGCAACTGATTAGCTTGTGCCCACCCAGACTGAGAATGAGTTTGCTTCTTCCAGTCCACTGAATGTTAATCTCCTTTGGGAATACCCTCACAGACACACCCAGGACCAATAGTTTGCATCCTTCAGTCCAATCAAGTTAACACTCCATATTGACCATCAGAAAGACAGAGAGAGAGAAAGAAAGAGAGACTTAAAGATAGAGATATAGAGATAGAGATAGAAACACAGATACAGACACAGATACAGAGAGACAGAGATAGAGGTACACAGTTCCACCACCTTCTCTATCTCTTTCTCCTCAGCACTTCACTCATTTCCTTTGGTTATCTTTATTCTTAGGCAGCCTCCCATAATACAGTGATAATCTGGTTACCTTATAAACGTAGAAAACAAAACAAAAAAATCCTTCTTACTTGATCAAAAATGCCATCATCAAAAGTCCTGAATTGGTCTAAAGTAAACAAAGTGCCCCTTCCTGAACTCTAATTGTCCAAGGTAGGGCCAGGTACCTTTTCCCAGAGCTGGAACAGAATTGGACCAATCAAAGAACACGGACTGGGATGTAGGAGGTTGGTTCCGAAGGGAAAACAGAAGCTATTACCAGAAAAACAAAAATTGGATGCGGAACAGGGAAAAATGGTATCCTTCCACTACCATCCTCTGTATCAGAGCAGACAAGCATTTTCTGGAAAGGTCCAAGTACTAAGTATTTCAGGCTTGCTGGCCATGCAGTCTGTGTCATGACTATTCAACTCTGCCAATAAAGTGCAAAAAGGGCCATAGATAATATATAAAGGAATGATCATGGCCATGTTCCAAAATTATTTTATTTACAAAAACTTGCAGCAGTCCCAGATTGGCCTGCAGGCTGTCGTTTGACAATCCTTGCTCTATGTCATCCAAAGGACTTCTATGATTTGAATATTTGTGCCACCCCAAAATTCATATGTTGAAATCTTAACCCCAAGGTAATGATATTAGAAGATTCAGGCTTTGGGAGGTAATTGGAGCCCTAAAAATGAGGTCCAAGGAAGCTCATTTACTCATTCCACTGTGAGCATGCAGAGAAAAGGCACCATCTGTCCACCAGAAAGTGGGCCCTCATCAGACATTGAATCTGCCAGTCCCTTCATGTAGGACTTCCCAGCCTCCATACTGTGAGAAATAAATTCGTGTTATTTATAAGCTTCCCAGTTTGTGGTATTTTGTGATAGCAGCCCCAGAAAAGTAAGACAAGAACCCATAACCAGTGACAACAGGCATGGTTGTAGCTGTCTCCTAGACAGCCTGCCATATACTTTTAAATAGTATATCTCAGCCATATTGTATTATAAAAGCCAACTCAAAGTTCTCCTTCAAATATTATCAAGAGACTGAATTCTCACTAATGACAAGTTACTATGAATATAATAACAGTGATAAATCTCAAATTAAAAGTACTATCAGAAGCTAAAAGGAATTACAAGAATCTTTGTGTTTGTGATGGTTTAAACATAACAAAAAATTAGATGATATTGAAATAATCTAATATTTCATGGCAAATATTCATAATTCACTATATCTAATTAAATTTCTGACGGTTGCTAAAATTGTCAAGCAGCAATATTTCTTTTATCTAGGCAAACCACATTATTCCTGCCTTACTAAATAAAAAAGCTAATACTTTTAGAGAAATATGAACAATTTTCTCCTTCACATCTAACATTTAAAATCTAATTTCATAACTCATATCTCTAAGACTTTTATAACAAAATTATAGTAGTAGAGTTGTTAAACTATATAAAACTCTAGAGTTCAAAAGTTGCATAATTATGACAACAAATACAAATTGTTCATGGTCTGTTATTTGTTTTTTAATAGGTTGAATACATTTGCAAACATGATCTTTCTTTGTTATGGTTTTTGTACTGGCACTATTTAATTATATTTTTACTATATTCATTTTTATCTCCTCCTATATCTCTAAATTTAACTTTTATTGTATTGTTATCATCATTTACCAAACATGCATAATGAACATCATTCCCCATCCAGATGGTTTAATTAATTCCCTTCCAACATCTGTGTCATAATTATGTCAGTGTTTCTGATTACTTCTGTTAAATAAAAAACTTTCGACAAATAAAATTTAGCAGAGCTTATTTGAGCAAATAACTACTTATAAACTGGGCAGCACCCTAACCAAGCAGAGGTCCACATAGCTCCATTTAGGATTGTAGGCTGGTAGTAGTTATAAAGGGAAAAGGGAAGTGACATAGGGAAGCAGCTTGATTGGTTATAGCTCCAGCATTTGCCTTATATGGATGTGGTCTGATCAGTTGGCAGCCTGTAATTGGCTGATGCTCAGCTGCTGTGATTGACTGAAACTCAACTATTTGTTATAAAAATATACTCTTAAGTTGTGTTATGTATATATACTGAGTTAGGTTGCATTTCACTATGTGTAAAAGCAGCTTTAGGCCAAATTTAACTTAACACTTCCTGGGTGATATGGTTTGGATCTATGTCCCCACCCAAATTTCATATCAGATTATAATCGTCAATACTGAAGGTGGGGCCTGGTGAGAGGAGATTCAATCACGGGGGCAGTTTCTAATTGTTCAGCGCCATCCCACTAATGCTGTTCTCATGACTGAGTTCTCATGATAGCTGATTTTTTAAAAGTGTGTAGCACCTATGCACCCTTCCTCTTTCTCTGGCATGTGAAAACTCCCCAAAGCCTCCCCAGAAGCATATGTTTCCATGTTTTCTGTACAGCCTGTGGAACCATGAGCCAAGTAAACCTCTCCTCTTTATAAATTTCCCATTCTCAGATATCTCTTTATAATAGTGTAAGAATGAAATGACACGAAAAATTAGTACTGACAAGTGGAGCATTTCTATAAAGATACCTGAAAATGTGGAAGTGATGTTGGAACTGAGTAACAAGCAGAAGTTGGAAGAATGTGGAGGGCTCAGAAGAAGACAGGAAGATGAGGGAAAATTTGGAACTTCCTAGAGACCTGTTAAATTGTTGTGACCAAAATGCTGTTAGTGATATACACAATGAAGTTCAGGCTGATTAGCTCTAAGATGAAGATGAGAACTTATTGGGAACTGTAGTAAAGGTAACTTCTGTTGTGCATTAGTCAAGATTCTGGCTGCATTGTTCCCCTCCTTTAGGGATCTGTGGAACTTTGAACTTGATAGTGATAATTTCAGGTATTTGGTGGAAGAAATTTCTAAGCAGCATAGCATTCAGGATGTGGGCTAGCTGCTTCTAACTCCCTATGCTCATATGCATGAGCAAATAAATGGCCTGAAACTGGAACTTATATTTAAGAAGGAAGCAGAGGGTAATTGTTTGGAAAATTTGCAGCCAGGCCATGTGGCACAAAATAAAAACCTATTTTCTGGGGAAGAATACAGTCTGGCTGCAGAAATTTACATATGTAAAGAGGTGCTGAATTTTAACAGCCAAGAGAATGGAGATACATCAAAGTCATTTCAGAGATTTTGGTGGCAACTCTTCCCATCATAGACCCAAAGGGCTAGGAGAGAAGAATGGTTTCATGGGCCATGCTAGGGCTCTGCTGACTTGTGCAGCCTTGGACATTGCTCCCAACATCCAGGCTGTTCCAGCTCCAGCCTTGTCTAACTGGGGCTCAGGTACCGCTAGGGCCACTGCTCCAGAGGGTGAAAGCCATAAACCTTGGCAGCTTCCACATGGTGTGAAGCCTGTAGATGTATAGAATGTAAGAGATGAGGCTTGTTAGCCTCTGCCTAGATTTCACAGGATGTGTGGAAAGGCCTGAATATCCAGGCTGAAGCCTGCTGCAAGGGCATAGCCCTCATGGAGAACATCTACTAGGGCAGTGCAGAGGTGAAGTGTGGGGTTGGATCCCTTACACAGAGTCCCTACTGGGGAGCAGTCTAGTAGAGCTGTACGAAGGCCACCATCCTTTAGACTCCAGAATGGTAGATCCACTGGCAGCTTGTACCCTGTGCCTAGAAGAGCCATAGGCACTCAATGCCATCTCATGAGAGCAGCCATGGGGGCTGAACCCTGCAAAGTCACACTGGTGCATGGAACTGCCCAAAGCTTTGGAAGACTACCCCTTACACCAGTGTGCCCTAGATGTGGGACATGAGTCAAATGAGGTCATTTTGAAGATTTAAGATTTAATGACTGCCTTGCTGGGTTTAAGACTTGCATACAGCCTGTAGCCCCTTTCTTTTGGCCAATTTTTCCCTTTTAGAATGGGAGTATTTAAACAATGTTTATACCCTTATTGTGTTTTGGAAGTAACTAACTTGTTTTTTATTTTACAGGCTCATAGGCAGAAGGGACTGGCCTTGACTAAGATGAGGCTTTGTACTGTGGACTTTTGAGTTAATAATGCTGGAATGAGTTAAGACTTTGGGGGACTGTTGGGAAGGCATGACTGTATCTTGCAACGTGAGAAGAATATGAGATTTTGGAGGGGCCAGGGGCAGAATGATATGGTTTGGATCTGCGTCCCCACCCAAATCTCATGTCAAATTGTAAACCCCATTGTTGGAGGTAGGGTCTGGTTAGGGTTAGGACTATAATCCTTATAATCCTCACACGTCAAGGGAGAAACCAAGTGGAGGTAACTGAATCATGGGGGTGGTTTCTGTCATGCTGTTCTCATGACAGTGGGTGAGTTCTCACAAGATTTGGCAGTTTATAAGGGGCTCTTCCCTCTTTGTTCGGCACTTGTCCTTCCTGTCTCCTTGTGAAGAAGATGTCTTGCTTCCCTTTCGCCTTCTGCCATGACTGTAAGTTTCCTGAGGCCTCCAGGGCCATGCTGAGCTGTGAGCTAATTAAACCTCTTTCCCTGATAAATTACCCAGTCTTGGGCAGTTCTTTATAGGAGTATGAAAACAGATTAATACACTCAGTTCCTTTTGTATCCCCTCTGTACCTTACATATGAAAGGTTCTAGATAAATGGTAGTTTGTTTTTATTTGAAATCGTACCTTGTACATAGCAGACACGACAATGTGGGAAGTGTTATGAGATACAAAGAAGCATAAACTACAGTCTGTATCAACAATTTAATTGAAGAAATTAGATACATAAACATGATAAAGCAATGCTACCAATTATGGTCAATTAATGATACAATATGTACCTCTGGACAGAGTTTTCCAAGATGTGAAACAGAAGTCCCTTTTTTAGGTCAACACAATTATACCTGGCCGGGCACGGTGGCTCATATCTGTAATCCCAGCTTTGGGAGGCCAAGGCAGGTGGATCACCTGAGGTCAGGAGTTTGAGACAAGCCCGACCAACATGGAGAAACCCCATCTCTACTAAAAATACAAAATTAGCCACGTGTGATGCATGCCTGTAGTCCCAGCTACTCGGAAGGCTCAGTCAGGGGAATGGCTTGAACCCTGGAGGTGGAGGTTGCAGTGAGCTGAGACGGCACCACTGCACTCCAGCCTGGCAACAGAATGAGAATCCATCTCAAAAAAAAAAAAAAAGAACTCAAATGAAAATCTAAAACTGTGGACACAGGAGATCCCACTTGAGTATTCTAAATGCAGATTAGGATATTAAAAGCTCTGAGAAATCCTGTGGTAAAGAAATCTAATTAATTTCATATACATCAGCAACTCCCAGTGTATTTGACCACTTACCCCTGTTTTAATGAAGAAAAAGCATCATAAAACCCCAAGCAGAGTGTTCTTTAGGCCATGTTTGTAAAATGCCACCCCAGAAGCTGCAGGTTGAGCGAGGGCCTGGTGAATGGGCATGATGTTCCTGTGGAGGCAGAATACGATGGGAGAGGGTGAGAGGTGAGCTGAGAAGCAGCCTTTCCAAGTCTGGGATGACGCAGAGACTGTGGGCTCTTAATAGGTGGAGTGACTCTCACACCCTCATGTGCATCGTAATTCCCAGCCCGGTGTCTTCATTATGGTGGTTATTCAGTGTATGTTTGATGAACTGACTTCACAGAATTAGAAAACTGAAATTCCTATTTGGAGGGTAGAGAGCAAACCAAACTGAGTACAGCAGAGAATCAGAACTAAGGCTGGGAAGGAAAGAGAAGGAAAGGTCCAAGAAGAGAAAAATCAACACCTAGGGACAGGTGCGGTGGCTCACACCTGTTATTCAGCACTTTGGGAGGCCCAGGCCAGTGGATCACTTGAGACCAGGAGTTCAAGGCCAGCCTAGCCAACATGACGAAAACATGTCTGTACTAAAAATACAAAATTAGCTGGGCATGGGGTGGCACATGCCTGTAATCCCAGCTACCTGGGAAGCTGAGGCAGGAGGATTGCTGGAACCTGGGAGGCACAGGTTGCAGTGAGCCGAGATCATGTCACTGCATTCCAGCTTGAGTGACACAGCAAGACTCCATCTCAAAAAAGAAAAAAGAATCAACACCTAATTGAGAATGATGTGTGGGCTCTGTGCTGCAGGTATTTCATACCCTGTCTCACTGAACCCTGACAATTTCCTAAGGCAGAGAAGGATTATATTTAAAGAGAAAGAGGTAACAAAGAAAGGAAAGACATTCTGAGCAACAAAGAAATAGAAATGGCAAAGCAAAAGATGGGAGGGGTGCTGGAATCACATGCAGGCAAGAGTGCAAATGAATGAGGGGAAGCAAACTTCCTCCAGAAAAATTATTACCAACCTTTAAAAACTGATGAATTTTACTTTTCATAGATCCAACAGACTTCAGATTTCTGAACTATTTTATCTATTTTCTATAACATTAATAAGAATTATACATTTAGGATAATTACCATGGTAATTCTTTCCTTTTAAAAAAGATATATCCTACTTCCCATTTTCTGATATTCTAATACCTTCCTTGGTCTCCATTTTTGTACTCTAAAAAAAATCTTTAGCAGTTGAATATGTTCCTTAGTTAATTCACCTGAAGCACCACATTTAATGCCATCTGGAACCACTAATTTTATTTTGTTTAAATTATCCAAGTGTGCTCTTACTTGAATTTCAACAGCAGGTATTTTCACAAAGTCTTTATTATTTTATAATTTTCCAGAACACATTTCTTTTTCCTTTCCAGCACTTTAAAAGGAATGATTAAAGACACTAAAAGAATTGAAGCTCTGTGAAATCAGCTACTTTGAGATGTCTCAATTTTAACAACAAATGTCATTAAGATGTGGTTGAAACCATAGATTTTCACTTGTTAATTTTCTTTCACATGTTCAATTAAAAGCCTCTTCCAAGATTACTTTAAAAGCCTTCATTTTCAAGTCAGCAGGATACTGATTTAATCTGCCTTGAAAGATATTTAATAAAGCACAGTCGTAAACGATTATTTCAGTATCTAATGGAGCACAGGTGGGCTTATAAGACGGGAAAGGGAAGCAGGGAGGACTTTACTGGTAAAGGAGTGGGCCCTTTCAAGAATGATCTAGAGGATTTAACCCCATGCTCTCAGTTCCTGGTCAGTCCTGCGCTATTTCACTGCAGACAACAGGCTCCCATTGGAGGATCGACCTCCACCCAGTCTACAGCATCCCTGACCAAGAAAAATTTAAAGAGCTCAAAAATCTAGCACTTGGTGTCTAATCATTTTCACCTCAAAGTCCTCTCCGGTCTTTCAACTCAGTTTACTACCTGGCTTCTCTCTTTTTCCTTATGCCTACATTTTGCTTAAGTCGGCTTCCCAGTAACACTGACCTCTGGGACTAGGATCCCATCTTGCTTTGAGCTTCTAGCAGCTGCCACAGCTTTTCCATTGTCTACCTGGTATCTACCTGCACCTGGACCCTGCCTAAGACTGAGCTCCACTGTTTGAGGATAGACTTTCCCAATGCCTGCTGCCTTTCTATGTAAACTTCTACATGTCACTTGGTTTAGAGTCCTCACCGTCCTGCCTGCAGCTGGGACATCTGCCTACCTCTTGTTGCCCACCACACTGGCTTTTTGGCTGAATTTGTACTCACCAATTTTCCAATCCTTTGAAGTACATGCTCTATTTCTAAGTGTACTTTCACAGTCCCTCCGGATGGCCACGCCAGGGATCAAAGCTTTTTTGGTCCTGATCACTCACACTTTATCTTAACAACAACCTGGACAGGTTGATATAATCTGAGCTCTAAAATCATCTACAATATCTAGACTAAAATGCAACTGGCAAGGAGCAGCAAATGACCACCAAGTGTGGTCACCATCATAATGGATTTAAATTTTTCTCCTGAGAAATCTTCTCTATAAAAATATTGAGCAAAGAAAAAACAGGATCAGATTTTTAAGTGATGAAGACCACGCAGGCAGCAACTGGTGAGTAATAGGTGCTCTCTCTCTTCCATGCCTTTCCTCTGTGTTTTTGTTTCAGTCTCCTCTAGCTTTCTTATCATGAACCACTGTTAAGATATTGCTTACTCACCCTCCTAGCTGTAATAGAAAAGAGAAATAAAATTCAGCCAAACTTGAATACTCTAGGAGATGAGAAAGAGGTGAAACTAGAGGTACGGAGGCCAGGAGGATGGCTAGAACCTTACCAAAGAAAAGTGAGTAGATGAACAGAAGCACAGCTGAGACAGATTGTGGAGAGTAGGGTGCGATCACTTATCTGGGGTAGAAATGAAAGACATAAAAGGATCAACCATGTTTCTGAATGGAATAGATTTATGAAGCTGATGAGCTCATGGTACAGGAATCCACATATTCAATCATTCATCCATTAATATACCAAACATGTAGTAATTCTCATGTCTACACGGTGAGAGGCATGTTTGGAACAGACACATGGCTGTGGAAGTCAGGAGAGATGCCTTGACTTTGCATTCATCAACACATAAGCAGGGGTTGAACGTCACGAAAAAATCAATGGAAGAAGCTAAAGAGAGGTTGTAAAATTATCAGAAAAAAGAACAGGAGAGGGCAAATTTTAAAGGTTACACATTCAAGAATACCTGGTTCAAACTGAAAAAAATTCCTCAGAGAATAAAACTTAAAGGCATTATTGGGACAATGGACAGCATTTGAACCAGATCCAGAAATTATGCAGCAGCACTGCATTAATGCTACATATCCTGATTTTGATAACTGAACTACATGTTATTTGAAAGAATGTCTTTTTTGTGGGAGATACATTCTGAAGTATAAAGTCCCGGTTTGTTTGCTACATTCTTTCTAATGAATCACAAAAATAAAATGTGTGTATATGTAATATATAATTATAATTTAATTTATAATTATATTAAATAGATACAAAGCATATATAGCACATATATGTGTATGTGTATATATATAAATGTGTGTATATATATGTATGCATGTATGTGTGTATATATAGAGAGAGCACTAAAATAAATAGGGAAATATATAAACAATTGGTAAGACAGAGTAAGGATATCCAGGTGTATTTATCTAATCTTACAACTTTTCTGTAGGATTTTCAAAAAGTCTAAGCTATTCAAATTTAGTTTAAAATTATTTAAAACCAAAAAGTCATATAAAAACAAAGTATTTTTATAAAAGCTTGAGAAAGTTTGGTTATTTTGGAAAAGTTAAAAGGAAAGAAGAAACTCTTCTCAAGGAAAAAGGATTAAGGACTATTTTATATAAATCAAGTAAAAAATGTCCTTTAATATAAGGTATATGAAATCTGCCTAATTGTTTAATAACGAGTCCTCAATCAAAAACAAAATTTATGTACGCAGAAAGATAAAGCTGGGATATTAAAATTCTGGACAACATTGACAAGTGGGCATGAGTTCCTGTGCATCAACGATTTCTGGCACCTGCATATTGAACATATGTGACAAGTACCAGCTCTGAGGGAGGGATGTCCACCGGCAAGAAGAGTCTAGGAATCCCTGCCTGAAAGCAGGCCTGGGGCTTATTTTGCTCAGAGCAGCCTCTGCATCCTCACAGGAGCCCTTCTGGCCTCAGTGCTTTGTGGAGGGTTATGGGGTTTGCCAGTGCTCTCTGTGACGCATGTATGGTCACATATAAATATCCCCAGAGACAGATTAAAGGTGGTAAGTCAAGCACAGTTGTTTCTATCTTGTCATTTTTTTGGGTGGGGGGAGTTGATAAAAATATTGATTGTCTTAAGGATTACACTCATTAACTCTATTAAAAAAAAGAAATTCTATCAGTTGTAAGTTAAGTGAAACTTATGAGAAGGTTAAAGGTGGGACAAGAAAATGTGGTGCAGGAACAGAGCTACAGCCTGGGAGAGGCTAGAAGCAGCAACTGCTGCATAACAGGTGCTCTCTCTCTTGCATCCCTTTCCTCTGTGTTTTTGTTTCAATCTCCTCTAGCTTTCTTATCAGGACCCGCAGTTAGGATATTGTTTATTCAACCTCCTAACTGTAATAGAAAAGAGAAATAAAATTCAGCCAAATTTGAATATACTAAAGATATGCAACTTTTCTGCTGATTTTCATCAAGGAGACCAAGATAATTTAATGGGAAAAGAGGCTGGGCATGGTGGCTCACACTTGTAATCCCAGCATTTTGGGAGGCCAAGGCAGGTGGATAACCTAAGGTCAGGAGTTTGAGACCAGCCTGGCCAATATGGCGAAACCCCATCTCTACTAAAAATACAAAAATTAGTCAGGCATGGTGGCAGGTACCACCTGAAATACAGTTATTTAACTGAAACACAGTTATTTAAAAGAATGTATTTTTTTGTGGGAGATACATGCTGAAGTATAAAGGCACGTTATGTCTGCTACATACTTTCTAATGAATCAGAAAAAATAAAATGTGTGTGTATTTAATATATAATTATAATTTGATTTATAAATATATAAAATAGATGTAAATCATATATAGCAGATATGTGTCACTTGAACCTGGGAGACGGAGGTTGCAGTGAGCTGAGAACTTACCATTACACTCTAGCCTGTGTGACAAGACCAAAACTCCACCTCAAAAAATAAATAAATAAATAAATAAAAACAATGGGAAGAGAACAGTCTTTTCAACAAGCGGTGCTGCGACAACTGGGTTTCCACAAGCAAAAGAATAAAATTTGGCCCCTACCTCACACCATACAAAACAAGTACAAACAGATAAATAACCTAAATATAAAAACTCAAATCATAAAATTCTTAGAAGAAAACACAGGGGTAAGTCCTTATGTTCCTGTATTTGGCAACATAATTAATTGATGTAATAACAAAATTACAAGTAACAAAAGAAAAAATAGAGAAATTAGACTTTATCAAAATTGAAAAATTTTGTGCATCAAGAGATATTTTCAAGAAAATAAAAGACAAACTACAGAATAGGGGAAAGCAGTCATGAATTATTTCTCTAATAACGGTCTAGTATCCAGAATATATAAAAAACTTGTGCAACTAAACAACAACAAAACCACATCCCAATTTAAAATAAAGCATGTATATAAACATTTTTTCAAAGAAAAGGATATAAATGTCCAATGGGTACATAAAAAGATGCTCAATATCATTAGTAATTAGGGAAATTCAAATCAAAACCACAATGAGGTACCGTACCCACTAAGATAGCTATAATAAATAGAATCAATTTAAGTTTTAATGTTGAAAACAGAAAATAACAAGTGTTGAGGATGAGGAGAAAATGGAACATTAATATATAACTGCTAGAATGTAAAATGGTGTAGCAATGTGGAAAACAGTTTGGCAGTTCCTCAAAAAGTTAAACATAGAATTACCCTATAATCTGGCAATTTCACTCTGAGGTAAATACACCCCACCCCACCCCGCCAAAATTGAAAACAGATACTTAAAAAAATACATGCAGATGTATATTCATAGCAACAATATTCACAACAGCTAAAAGGTGGAAACAGCTCAAATGCCCATCAATAGATGAATGGATTAACAAACTGTTGCATGTAAATACATTCAAATAGTATTCAATGTCTAAAAGAAATGAAGTCCTGATACCTGCTACAATGTGGATGAACCTAGAAAATACTATGTTAGGTGAAAGAAGCCAGACAAAAAAGCTCACATATTGTCTACCTACATAGAAATATTCATAATAAATGAAGCATATCAATAATAGGTAAATCCTCAGAGACAGAATGCAGACTGGTGGCTGCAAAGGCTAGAGGAAGGAAGAACAGGGAAAGACTGCTTAATGAGTATGGAATTTTCTTTTGGGGTGAGGAAAATGTTTCCGAACTAGACAAATGTGGTGATTGTATAACATTGTGACTGTAGTAAATACCACTAAATGTCTCACTTTAAAAAGGTTAAGTTTATGTCAATTTCACCTCAAATAGAAAGAAAATAACATACAATTTTCCTCATTTCTCTTATTGATCTGAGTCTTCTCCATTTCTATTTAGTGGTGAAAATATTAGATATGCTCAACAACCACTTGTGGTTTAAAGCTCCATGTCGTGTGATAAGTCGTCTTTTCAGGATTTTCAAGTTATCTTTATTTAAATCATCATTCTGTCAGTGATCCATCCACTTTTGCTTATTTCAGGGATGGCTCTCACCGTATTAATATGGTGTGGCGGGGGGGTGCGGGTAGTGTGGATAGAGTTGCTTCTTCCCTGGTTATCATCTAACATCATTCATTATTGAAATTATAAGTAATCTGTCCTCCCTTCTTGGACAATGTGCACCGAGTGCTCTGCAGGGTGGTGATGGGCCATTAACTGTCTCTGAGAGGTCCCAAAATCACCTCCATTCTTACACACAGCTGGGTGGCTGCCCGCAGCCTTAGCCCCTCACCTCACGCAGTCACAATCCTGCTTGGGCACTCAGAGACATCTGGTTATCGTACATGCTACCCTTGGGCATGCAGAAAAAGTCAGGGCCACATCTGTGCCCTTCTCGAGGCTGGAAACACCAGGATGTTATCACCCTTGTCCTTCCCTCCTGCCCTGCCCACTGGAGAAACCGTCAGGGCTGCTGCTTTCAGTGGTGGATCCCAGCTATTTTAGTCAGGATTCTCCAGACAGGCAGAACCTGTGTGACACACACACACAGAGATTGACTTTTGAGAAACTGCCTCACAACCGTGGATGCTATCAAGTTTAAAATCTGTGGAATGAGCTGGCAAGCTGAAGATTTAGGTAACAGTGGATGTCCAAATCTTTATCCAAAGGCTAGAATTCAAGTAGAATTTCTCTTTGGTAGTCTAGAGATAGCATTCCTTCTTCTTTAACAAACATCGGCCTTTGCTCTTAAGGTTTTCAACTAAATTGATGATGCCAACTTACACTGTGGAGAATAATATGACTTAACTTAAAGTCAACTGATTATAAACGTAAATCACATCTAAAACATACTTTTACGGCAACATTCAGATGGATGGTGGACCAAATAACAGGGATACCATGTTACACCGAATTAAAATATAAAATTAACCATCACAGCCACATAGAGGGAACCTGGGTCCTGAGCTATGAGTCTGCCAAACCAGCTCTGGACAGTCCACCTGTGGGCATTTGTATGAGAGCGAATGCAATTCTGCTTTTTTGTGTCCATTATTTTTTCCTGTCACGGTTTTTTGGTTTTTGCCTGAATTCTAAATGACTTCCGCTCCCTTATGTTTGTTACATTCATTGGACACAGCATCCTGCCTCCCTTCTCCTGGGAAATCTAAGGGGCTAGAGAAAGAGAAGTGACTCCTCGTTCCCCTTCCATCTCCAAAATGTGTCATGCAAAACTCTTTTCTCCCTCCAACAGCCAGGAGTTCATTGGCGTATTATTTAGTGTGTGGCATGGAAAACTGCTTCTAGTGCACAAGTTGTCTCCAGTCCCCTTGGTCTGCCATGGGCCGAGTATGTCACCTGAGCTTCACTGGGATGCCCTAGTTGTGAGGAAGGAAGAGGAAACTGCATGTTTGTGTCTCAGGTGTTCAGGCCGATGCTCTACAGGCCATCCTGCCACATTCTGCTCCCTGCCAGCCACATTCACAGACGGAGGGACTCAGCATCATGATTTGAAACTCCCAGAGGCGTAAATTTGTTACTCCAGATGGAGTTCTTGCCTGCTCCTGGTTCGTGCAGCTGGGACAGGAAGGAGGGGGATACAGGGCCCCCTCCACAGGGCAATGCAATTCTAGATTCCTAGTGCATGTGCAGACATAAATCAACTTTCTAAGATGACATACCGGTGTGCATGTGAGGTCACATGCATGTAAGCTTGCAGATAACAAGAACTAGACAAATGCTTGATACTTTCTGAAGACCAGAAAATGACTTATTGAAAATGAAATTAGACATGTGAACAGCAGGTTTGTACTGAAAATAATATGCTATGCAAGGATCTCTTATAACTGTCTTCACTAATCCTTAGTCAGTTTTCCAGGAGAATAGAGATGAGGATGATTCTTCCTTCTTCCCTTGCATATTCTCTGTACCCACTTTTCCCTTACCCTGAATGTCTGCCCCAGACTTCAGCGTTCTGATTACTTGTTGCTCCAAGGTATTAACCTCACTTTATCTACTTGATCAAAGAATAGTCCTGGTCAAAAGTGATTTAACTCAGAGGCTGTTGCCTCCCCTCATCGTGCTCTGCAAAGTGCTGGCTGCCACTTCACTAGTCAACAGAAATGCCTGTGTGTGGCTGTAGTTCTTTGCTCTGAGCCAGTATTTTCTGGCAAACTAGCAGCTTTCTCTGCCAGTATCAATCTTCTCTACTTCATAGTGATGGAAGAAGCATTTTAAACCTCTTTTTTTGTGGGAAGGCTTACTGCTAATTGCAGTGGTAATGGAGAAATTGTCCTACTCACACACATTGAATCAGTTTCATCCTCCTTTTAATTTCAAGTTTATATTGAGTAGGGGAGCTTTTTGTATGTATAAAAGTCACATGGTGAGATTTTTAAGTCTTCATTTATTAACTTAGTAGAGAATCTTATGCAGTTTCTGTAGTTTGCATGTCTGTTCCCCAAACCTCATGTTGAAATTTGATCTCCAGAGTTGGAAGTGAGGCCTAATGGGACGTGTCTGGGTCATGAGGGCAGATCCCTCATGAGTAGATGAATGCCCTCTCTTTGGGGTGACTTAATCCTTGCTCTATTAGTTGCTGAGAGGTGGATGTTGAAAAGAGCCTGGCACCTCTCCCCTGACCTTTGCTGCCTCTCTCACCCTGTGGTCTCTGCACATGCCAGCTCCCCTTCACCTCCCATCATAAGTGGAAGCTTCCTGAGGCCTCTCCAGAAGCCAAGCAGACGCTGATGCCATGCTTCTTGTACAATCTCCAGAACCATGAGCCAAATACATTTTTTTCTTTATAATTCACCAGTCTCAGGTATTCCCCTAGAGCAACACAAGTGGACTAAGACGACAGTCTTCTCTAAGCTTCACAGGGATTAAAAATCAAGGGTTCTCTTTAGTAGCAAGGACCCTATTAACATAATTTTCCCTTCATTTAAAATTGAGTGGATTATCGATTACATATCATCATTTTCTCATGAAAAAAATAAATAAGACCAACTATAGCAAGCATCCAAACTCCACCACAAGCCCCTTTGGCCAATGGAGGCACCAAGGCTCTTTGTCTGTCAGTGCCACCTGTGGTGGTCTGATCACTCTTGGTTTGTTGCCAGTGTAGCTGCCACATTTTTGCATTAAGTAGCAGTCATGGTCCTGGCTACAGACAGAAGATCCACTCAGATGGGATTACTAAAAACGTTTGATAAACAGGCCATTTATAAAACTGCGTAGGAAGCCAGCAAGGGATGGTGAGGCACCCTGTGACTTTCAGCAGTGGAAGCCTTTGTCACTCTGGACCTGACAGGGGAAGTGGTTATCAGGATCTTGAGAGAGGCTTGCGGCTCTAAAAGATAGCGATGGAGAGAGACCGTGATGCAGCCAGCCCTCCATGACCCTGTGTGGAGGGGCCAGAGAGGGGAATGAACACTGGGACCTCGGGCTCCAGTGTCCTCCTGATGCATCTCATCAGCCAAGCCCAGAGCGCCTTGCAGGGCGTCATGAATCTGGTCCATGCAGATCAGCCTCCTGAGGCCCAAAGCAGGGCACAGAAGGAGTAGAGAGTGCTTCAGGAGCAGCAAACAGAAATGCTGGGGCACAGATGAGGATGTCCATTTCAGCCATCTCTGAGTCTTCCCGCACTACCCTGCTGTCTGGGTGATTCCCAGGCTCATTTATAACTTCTCATCCGTATCATAACAACCATGCTTCATGATGACCAAATCCTTCCTCACATGGAAAGACCAGTGGGGAGAAAACATCAAAGCCAATAGGGTCTTCTCATTCTCGCTGCTTCTTTAAAGACTCGCTACGAGTGCCTAAAGATCTGAGACAGACTCTTGGTCATGGTTCCATACCTAACTTTCAATTCCAGTGTTTGGTGACTATTATACAGTCACCAACTGTTTATTGAGATAATACATGAAAGAATAAATAAAAAATGGTATTTTCTCCCCAAAGTAGGCTTCATCTACAGCAACTATATGTCTTAGAACTTCTATAGCATCCTCATTTCAAATATTCTTACCCAGTGTTCCCGTATAATTACAGTTATATTTAATAGACCAAGTGTCCTGGTTTTTAGCTCTGAACACAGTCACTGCAGCTACAAAGACCTGGTTTTAGCATGCCAAATATAAGTTCTGAGGGCAGAAATGGCAACTGATAGATTACAGAGTTCATGTACTGGAGTTACCAATATCCTTGCTCAATGGCACATTGTAATACACCAGCCCTGAAACCGATTTTGTGTGTTCAAATGAAAGTATAAAAATCAATTACTAGAGAAGGATTATTTTTGTATTGCAACCTCTTGCATTCCAGAGTAATTCAAAAATCATGATAGACCACATATTCAGAGAAACACAAGTTTTTACCTCTTTCCTGACAGATTTTCTCTTACAAAAAAAGGAGAATACGACAACCTGTTTATTGAAAGATAAGGAATGTCTTTGTTTTCGTGTTATTTCTACTTGAAACCACAGTGATTCTCTATTTTGATCATTACAAACTACGTTGTCAAATTTAGTCAGTTTAAAAGATAACGAGAAACTAGAGTCCCCATGCAGACTGTTATAAAACCATTTTTGTTTTATTAGTGACATTAGCATTCTATTGCCCTTTAAATGTCACAAGTTCAAGAGCACAGCTGTATACATCCTGAAAATATTTCTTCTCATTAAAATGAAACATGAGTATACAATTTCATAGGACATATATGACAGAGAAATGGCAAAATAAGAACCAAAACAAGTTGGGTACGATTACACAAAAGAGGCTGGGTGATTTTTCTATCAAAGCGTTGTCATTGTTCTACCACTCAGCTAATCAGGAAAAGGTTTAATTTGTTTGCTAGCACCTGCTGCTTTTCTTTTATCATATAAACCATAATTAGAAAAATGGAATTTGTTCACTGAGATGTGTAGAAATAGAAGTTGTAATACCTCATTCTAAAGGAAGGATTCACATCATAGTTTATATGGTATTCTTCTTTCAGAAGTGCTTGCTACCTGGACAAACTGGGTATCATTTCCAATGTCACCTTATCATAGTTACAGAGAAGTGTGCAGTTACAAAATCACCGGTATCTCAAAACTCACAGTAAGCTAAAGCAATCACAGTAGATTAATCAAAAAATTAGAATAGGAAAGGAGCAAAGAACAAATGAATTCCGATTTTTTTCAATGTCTCATATCCATGTTTTAGACCATGTAACATAAGGACTGAAATGTAATTTTCACCAATATTCTCAATAACTTATCTCCAAGAACACACAGAAGATTTCTTGCTTTATTCTACTCTCCTTATCACAAATCTTGGCATTTTCTGCAATTTTAAATTCTTATTTCATCTTTCTTTTTTCACTTATATCCAGGTCCTTTGAGCTCACCTTGCAAACTACTTCTTTAAACGATCTTCTTTCATTTTCCCATTTCACATGACTGTTCTGGTTTGTCATACATCAACTCCTTTCCCTGTCTTCTAATCCCTCCCTTTCTACTTTGTCTACTGATCAAAATTAGCTTTATGACATGTAAATGCAAGTATGTGTTTCTCTTGTTAAATAATACTCAATTTCTCACGATTGTCAGTAACAGTGATTCCAAAACACTGAGAAAAGCTATTATATATATTTTAATATGTATTAAAATACATTAATTATGTAGAATTAATATCTATATTATATAGAGATATCGGTCTACTGTTTTCTTCTTTGTCTGGGTTTGATATTTGATATTAGGGTAATACTAGCCTTATAGAATTAATTGCAAAGTAGTTCCTCTTTTTCTATTTTTAGGGTAGCTTTTGAAAGATATATATTAAATTTGCCTTAAATGTTTGTGGAATTCACCACTGAAGCCATCTAGGGCTGGGTTTTTCTTCATTGTAAGATTATTTTCTTTTATTTATTTATTTATTTATTTATTTTGAGACAAGATCTCACTCTGTTGCCCAGGCTGGGCACAACAGTCCACCTACCTCAGTCTGCCAAAGTGTTAGGATTACAGGTGTGAGCCATCATGCTCATCCTATTGTGAGATTTTTATTTACCAGTTCAACCTCCTTGCTTATTATAGATCTCCTCTCATTATCAATTTCTTCTTCAGTCAGTTTTGGTAGTTTAAATGCTTCTGAGAATCTGTTATTTTCATGTAATCTATCTAATCTGTTAGCATACTTCGTTCCTAGTACTATTTTCTTAGAATCTTTTTTATTTCCTCAAGGTCGGTAGTGATGTCCGCTCTTTCATTTCTTATTTTAGAAATTTCAGTATTCTCTTTTATTTTCTTCAACATTCTATCTAAATGCCATTGATCTTGTTGGAGAAAAAATAGTTAAAATGAAAAATAATGCATTTATGTAGTCTTCTGTATTTACCTGCCTGCTAACCTTTACTAGTGCTCTTTATTTGTTTATATAGATTTGAATTACTGTTTTGTATCTCTTAATTTCAGCCTGCAAGACTCCCTGCAGCATTTCTTGGAGAGCAGGTTTGCTAGTGACAAACTTTTTCAGGTTTTTTTTTAAATTTATTTATTGTACTTTAGGTTCTGGGGTACATGTGCAGATCATGCAGGATTGTTGCATAGGTACATACTTGGCAAGGTGATTTGTTGCCTCCATCCCCCCATCACCTATATCTGGCATTTCTCCCCATGTTATCCCTCCCCAACATACCCACCCACCACTGTCCCTCCCCTAGCCCCCCAGCAACAAAGCCCAGTGTGTGATGCTCCCCTCCCTTTGTCCATGTGTTCTCATTGTTTTTTGGACCTTTTTTGGTTGGTAGGTTATTAATTGCTGCCTCAACTTCAGCCCTTCTTATTGATCTATTCAGGGTTTCAACTTCTTCCTGGTTTAGTCTTGGGAGGGTGCAAGTGTCCAGGAATTTATCCATTTCTTCCAGATTTACTGATTTGTGTGCATAGAGTTGTTTCTAGTAATCTCTGATGGTAGTTTGTATTTCTGTGGAATCGGTGGTGATATCCCCTTTATTGTTTTTTATTGCATCTATTTGATTATTCTCTCATTTCTTTTTTATTCATCTGGCTAATGGTCTATTTTGTTGATCTTTTCTGTCTCATTGATCTGTCTAATATTGACAGTGGAGTGTTAAAGTCTCCCATTATTATTGTGTGGGAATCTAATTCTCTGTGTAGATCTTTAAGAACCTGCTTTATGTATCTAGGTGCTCCTGTATTGGGCGCATATATATTTAGGATAGTTAGCTCTTCTTGTTGCATTGATCCTTTTATCATTCTGTAATGCCCTTCTTTGTCGCTTTTGGTCTTTGTTTGTTTAAAGTCCATTTTATCAGAGACTAGGATTGCAACTCCTGCTTTTTTTTTTTTTTTGCTCTCCATTTGTTTAGTAAATCTTCCTCCATCTCTTTATTTTGAGCCTATGCATGTCCTTGCACATGAGATGGGTTTCCTGAATACAGCACACCTAAGGGTCTTGACTTTTTTTTTTTTTTTCTGAGATGCAATCTCACTCTATAGCTAGGCTGGAGTGTAGTGGCATGATCCTGACTCACTGTAACTCCCGTTTTCTGGTTTCAAGCAATTCTCCTGCCTCAGCCTCCTGAGTAGCTGGGACTACAAGCACACACCACCAGGCCCGGTTAATTTTTTGTATTTTGAGTAGAGATGGGGTTTCACCATGTTGGCCAGGATGGTCTCGATCTCTTGACCTCAGGATCCGCTCACCTCGGCCTCTCAAAGTGCTGGGATTACAGGCTTGAGCCACTGCGCCAGGCCAGTTGTTGACTTTTTATCCAATTTGCCAGTCTGTGTCTTTTGATTGGGGCTTTTAGCCCATTTACATTTAAGGTTAATGTTGTTATGTGTGAATTTGATCCTGCCATTTGATGCTAGCTGGTTGTTTTGCCCGTTAGATGACACAGTTTCTTCATTATGTCGATGGTCTTTACTATTTAGTACATTTTTGCAGTGGCTGGTATTGGTTGTTCCTTTCCATGTTTAGTGCTTCTTTCAGGAGCTCTTGTAAGGCAGGCCTGGTGGTGACAGAATCTCTCAGCAATTGCTTGTCTGTAAAGGATTTTATTTCTCCTTTGCTTATGAAGCTTAGTTAGGCTGGATATGAAATTTTAGGTTGAAAGTTCTTTTCTTTAAGGATGTTGAATTTTGGCCCCCACTCTCTTCTGGCTTGTAGGGTTTC